>WYDI02025737.1:0-23169 GCA_009867235.2 Psittacus erithacus | reverse complement strand
TGGCCCTCCTCTGGACTTGTTCCAACAGCTCCATGTCCTTTTTATGTTGAGGACACCAGAACTGCACACAATACTCCGAGTGAGGTCTCACGAGAGCAGAGTAGAGGGGTATGCACGTGTGTGTGTGCATGTACGTATGTATGTGTGCATGTACGTATGTATGTGTGCATGCACATATGTATGTGTGCATGCACATGTGTATGTGTGCATGCGTGCGTGTGCATGTGTCTGTGCATGTGTCTATGTGCACATGTGTGTCTATGTGCATGTACATGTATATGTGTGCATGCACGTGTGTATGTGTGTATGCATGCATGCCTGTGTGTCTGCATATAAGGATCTAAGGAAGAAGTTCTTTTCTGTAAGGGTGATGAGGCACTGGAATGGGTTGCTCAGGGAAGTTGTGAATGCTCCATCCCTGGTGGTGTTCAAGACCAGGCTGGACAGAGCCTTGGGTGACATGGTTTAGCGTGAGGTGTCCCCGTCCATGACAGGGGGATTGGAACTGGATGATCTTAAGGTCCTTTCCAACCCTAACTGTTCTATGATTCTATGATTGTATACACATGTGCATGCACACAGGGACACGTGTATGCACACACAGACACATACATGCACACACATGTACACGCACACACACACGTGTGCAGATGGACACACACGACCCCAGTGACCGCACTGTGAGTGCAGAGCGCAAGTTTCCACCCAGATGTCACAGCCCAGGGCAGGACCTGGCCCCGCGCCCGGGGTGAGGATGGAGCCTGTGACCGCGCTCAGCATCTGGCCACAGCCCCGCAGCTGCCGGGGTGGTTCCTTAGAGCAATCCCTGCGGTGCATTGCGAACAGGGGAGGGCAGCGGGACAGGGCCAGGGGCTGAGCCCTGCTCCCCGCCATGGCGGGTGAGGGATGGGGGCCCTGGGACCTGCGTCTGGGGCTCAGCAGCACCGCTCGTGCAGCTCCATCACGGTGTGCGTGCAGGGCACAGCCTGCAGCACCTCGATGCAGCCGCCAATCGCCCAGCCCTGCAGCTCCTGCCTCCCCATTCCTGCCTCCACGCTGCATGGGGCTGCGGGGAGCATCCCCGGCACCCGCGCCGCTGGCACAGCCTCACACAGACACCCGCACCCAGCCCGGGGCTCCACAGGGCACTGGGACCAGCTGCTGCCGCCCCAGCACCTCCCACCCATCGCTATCGGCCACAGGGAAGTGTTTGTCTTGGCAGAGCTCAGCCGGAGCCCGCCCTGCATCCCGCGGAGCTGCGGCTGTCCCTGACCCCGCATGAGGCTGGAGCTGCTGCCCATTGCCTCCAGCTCCCCAGAGAGGCATCAGCCCCGCGGCAGCAGCTCCCTCCAGGGCCACCCCAGACCTCATCCCCTCTCATCCCACCTGCTGCGGGTCTGGTCAGCCCTGGCCTCCATCAGCAGCACTTTGAACCTGCCCACGGCAACGGCGGCGATGACGGCGCCCAGGAGGAGGATGCTGAGCAGGATGCCCGCGGCCATGCCCAGCAGGCTCTGCTGCGTCACCCGGTAATCGCAGCGCAGCCCCATGAACCAGAAGTCGCTGCCGACGGGGCACCTGCACCAAGGGGCGGTCAGGGCCGGGGGTGGCGGCACCGTTACCCCCAGCATGGTCCCGGGGGCACTCACTGGCAGAGGGGGCCGTGGTCCCGCGGGTGGGTGCAGATGCCGTGGTTCTTGCAGTAGTCACGGTGACAGAGGGATGTGCACGTGGTGTTCCCATCCGCACTGGGCACACAGGCGAAGCCAGGCTGGCACACGAAGAGCACGGCGCAGGGATCCACCTCTGCAGGAGCAGGATCTGACCGTGGCAGGGTCTGACTGTGGCAACACAGAGCCAGTCCAGGCCCAAGCCCACCCCGCAGCCCCTGTACTCACCCAGAGCCGCGTGGCGCAGAATGGATGCGGTGCCCATCACCAGCCCCGGCCGTGCGCTGCCAGAGCCCAGCGCAGTGCTGAGCATCGCATCCAGCCCCGGCACCCGCACGTGCTCCGCCGTGAACAGGGCCTCATACTCCAGCACCACGCTGCCCTCCCTGCGGGGAGCCCAGTGCGACACGTGGGGTCATCACCAGCGCATCCCATCAGTGCCACGGCGCCGTGTGCCGTGTGCCCCATGGCAGGGGCTGCACCAGCACGCACCTGACCCGCGTCACCTCCAGCCGCAGGAAGCCAGGCAGGGGCGTGAAGAGCGGTGTGACCTGTGCGGGAGCATTGAGCGCGGTGCGGGGCGGCCCTGGCGCAGCCCCACGGCCCCGTCCCGCGCTCACCGTCCGGTTGAAGCTGTGCAGCAGCGCCCGGTGCTCGCGGGATGCGGGGTCCTGCAGCGCGGGGCTGAAGCCCATGTCCAGCACCAGCTCACAGGGGACGCGCAGGATGGAGGCTGCAGAGGGAGAAATGGGGAGAGCATGACACGGACCCGCTCCTCCTCCTTCTGCAGCAGAGGGTCCAACCCCCGGACCCACCTCTCAGCAGTGGCCGCTGATCCTCCATGATGAACACTCGGGGGGCTCTGCCCGTCACAGGCGGTGGTGCTCGGGGGGTGTCAGCATCCCAGTGTCCTCGGGGGTCACTCGATGGCTGGACCAGGTCTGGGTCACCTGCAGCTGTGGGGGACCTGGTGCCACCACTGCGGGTCCCCAGGGTCCCTGGGGGATCGCTGGGCTGCTGCAGGGGCCCTGGTGTCATGGTGGGCAGATGAGTCACCCCCATCACATCGCTCTGCAGCACAGCGGCACCGGGCTGTGATGTGATGGTCCCCACATCCCTGAGCAGCGCTGGGCTGGCCGTGGTGGTGGTTGTGATGGCTGTGATGGTGATGATGACAGCAGTGGTGGTGATGCCGATAGCAGTGGTTGGTCCCAGCGAAGTCTTGGGCTGGGATTCAGCCAAGGTCTGCGCCGTCCCAGGGGCTGAGGAGGGGTCCAGGCTGCCCGGCTCCCAGCTCATTGGTGCAGTCACTGCCCAGGGCCTGGCATCATCCACCCCCACCGGGTCCCCCCCCAGGATCTGGGGTCTCTCTGTGGCATCCCCACCAAAGCTGGCATGGGGCAGCCGGAGCCCTGGGGCCAGGGGGGTGCCCACAGTGGGGCTGAGCCCCAGGACACCCCAGCGGGTCCCTGGGGAGGGCAGTGGGGTTGTGGGCACCATGGAGCTGCCGGCTGGGGCAGCCGATGGGGCTGAGGTTGCTCGGGGGGGACCCGGGCTGGAGAACAGCCCCTGGCTCTGCACCGCACTGCCTGGGGCCAGGGGAGTGAGGGGCAGCCCCGGGGGCCAGGTCTGGGGCAGGGGGACGCTGCCGTGCCCAGGGGCACTCTCCATGTTGAGTGCCTCTGAGAGCCCTGGGGTCGGGTCCAGGGGTCCCCCTGAGCCGGGCGATGTCACCCCTGGGGTGCCGGTGCTGGCGGGGCCGGGCAGACCCGGTCCTGTGCCTGCAGCGGGTAGCGAGGCCGGGCCCGTCCCCTTGGCCGTGCTGGACACGGGCTCATCCGCCCGCAGGGGCAGCACAGAGGGGCGCGGGGCAGCGCCGGGACCCTGCCATGAGGCATCCATCACTGGCAAGGGGTGGGAGCCAGAGCCCCGTCCCCCGGCCAGCCCCGCGGTACCTCCCGGCGTCCCGGTGGGGGTCAGCAGCCTCTGCAGCGCCCCCGCAAATGGCGATGTCCCGGCTGCCCCTGGCGCTGAGCTGTCGGTGGCCACCGCGATGCTCGGCCGGGGCCCCGGGTCGCTGTCACCCAGCGAGACGGCGGCACCCGCGTCCTCCCCCATCGCCAGCTCAGGGGGTGAGGGCCCGTGCGGGCCCCCCTGGCTCTGCATGAGAGCTGTGCCCGTGGGGCTCCATCCCGGCAGGGTGCTGGGGAACCCCCGCTGCCCCTCGGCAGAGCTGGGTACCACTGTGGAGGATGGTGAAGGCGAGCGTGTCCCCGGTGCGGTCGTGGCACCTTCAGACACCACGTTTCCTGCAGGATGAGTCCCGGGGGGGTGCCCGGTGGCAGGAGCCATGTTCGGTTCCCCAGGGGTCGGAGCCCCTGCACTGATGCCCCCTGGGCGCCCGCTGCCCGCAGGGAGCCGGGAGGTGGCTGCTCCGTCCCTGCCTGCCCAGGGGCCTGAGGGGCTCCACTGGGGGCCGAGGGTCTCAGCAGCCCTGGTTGGGGTCCCAGGGAACAGGAGCAGCTCAGCCCCTGTCCGCAGCTGCCCCACGGCCTCCGGTGTCAGTGCCTGCCCCTCGTCAGCTCCTCTTTCCGGATCTATGGGCAGAGGCAGAAGTGGGGGGACACTGGGCAGGGCTGACCCATGGGCAGCACCCCACAGCCGCCAGCTCAGCACCAACACACATGGGCAGCACACGGTGCTACAGACGAAGGGTTCACGGTACCTGTGGGGCAGCGCTCCCTCGTCGCAGTGCCGGGGTGGGTGCAGGGGACGGCAGTGACTGGTGTGGGGCCCATCTCGGCGCTGAGACAAGAGCAGAGCCGTGCGCAGCATCCCACGATCACTGAGGACAGAGGGGAAAGCGGTGAGCACCGGTGCCGGGCATGGGGCACCCCCCACAGCTGCTGGGCATCAGCACCGGGCCTCAGGAGCTGCAGGTGTGGGCAGGGGGTCGGTGCCTCCCTCCTTACCCACGGGCACAGGTGAAGGGGATGCTCCAGAACAGCCCGAGCGCAGCTGGAAGCCCCCACCCTCATCTCAAGGACCCAAACCGGGTCCTGCCGCACCGGCCCCGCTGCCCTGTGCTGGGAGCGCCCGCTCTGCCCTGACCCACACCAGAGCTGAGCCCCACCGTGCCGGCGAGAGCACCGCCAGGTCCCCAGCACCGCCGGGCCGGTGCTAGGGCAGACACTGCCCGGGCAGGGCGCTGGGTCCCGGCGCCGGTGGGAGCGGTGGGGCCGGGGACACCCAGAGCCCCCGGCAGCGCCTGGCCGGGGCTCCCGCTGCTCCCGCACCCCGGGTATCGCCCGCTGCCCGCCGGCACCCCCGGCTCAGCCCCCCCAGTGCAACCGCGGAGCTCAGACCCGCCCGAGCAGCTGCCGGGGCCGGTATCGGCCCCACCGCGCACCCCGCAACCGCGGCCTCCCGCCACCCCGAGCCGAGCATCCCCCCCCGAGGAACCCGGTGCTCACCTGCGGCGGCCAGGAGCCGCGAGAGCCGGAGCTGCTCCATGGCGCTGCCGAGGCGGCCGCAGGAAGCCCCCGCCCGTCCCCGCTGCGGAGGGGCGGAGGCGCCGGCAGCCGCAGCCCCCGGCCCGGGCCCGCCCCAGCGGCCCCGCCCGGCTCCGTGCGCGGGTCCCGCCCGGACCGGCCTCGGGGGGGCTGCTACCGCGGGAGCTGCCCCGGGGCAAAGGCTCCTGCGGGCACAGAGTGCTTCAGAGCCCTTCCCTGTGAGGGTGCTGAGGCGCTGGCACAGGGTGCCCAGAGAAGCTGTGGCTGCCTCATCCCTGGCAGTGCTCAAGGCCAGGTTGGACACAGGGGCTTGGAGCAAGCTGCTCTAGTGGAAGGGGTCCCTGTCCGTGGCAGGGGTTGGAGCTGGGTGGGCTTCGAGGTCCCTTCAACCCAAACCAGGCTGGGAGTCCATGAATCAGCCAGGGCAACACCACCAACAGAACCAGCACCGGCTCACCTGGGCACAAAGGGATGGCTCCGCAGCCACCATCACTCCCATCTCCAAGCAGGCACTGGGGAAAAAAAAACGTGGATATGGCATCCAAGACTCCCAGACTCCAGCTGCAGCCTGCTCAGGGGAGGCGTGTTAGGATGTGTTTGAGTGAAGGAGCAACTGAGGAGCCTCCACCAGCACCGGCCTCACACAGTGAAAACGAAACCCTTTGGCTGAGGTCCCTCAGCCTGGTGAGGGCTCGGGAAGGAAGTGGGGAACACCCGAGGCATGCTCAGGCCCCACGTGCAGTGGACATGGGGCCATGTCCCGCCCTGCGCCCCCTCCATGACCAAGGGACTCATCACCAGCAGCACTCACTTGGCTGCAGCGCCTCTGACACATCAAAGTGTTTCTTGGCACAGAGGGAGAATTGTGCAGGGTCCAGAAATAACTTGCTCCTGCCTCGGGAGAGGTTTAAAGCGAGCGGCCCGTACCGGGCCCACAGGGACCCGGGTGAGATTTTGCTTTCCAGCAGCAGGAAATCCCTCCCCTTCATTTTCCATCAAACACAACTTGTTTTTACTGGGATGAAATGAACAGCGCAGGCAGAAGGTGAGCTAGTGGGAAGAGCTGACAACGTTAGCAGTGAGGCTCAGAGCTCTGCACCACGGCACTAACCCCTTTTACACACGTCTGAACAGCACAAGCTCTTTGGGAGACATGATCAGAGCCTGTCAGAGCTTCAGGCGCTCCCTCAGGGCTTGGCTGATGGTGCCTTCACCCCCTAACAGCACACACGGATGTCTCTCACCCACCACTACCCACAGTGAGCACTACCAGG
This sequence comes from Psittacus erithacus, assembly GCA_009867235.2. Lineage (NCBI taxonomy): Eukaryota > Metazoa > Chordata > Aves > Psittaciformes > Psittacidae > Psittacus > Psittacus erithacus. The sequence goes on along the minus strand of WYDI02025737.1, from coordinate 16,713 downwards.
GCGGGATGGAAACGCCAGCAGGGCAATGCCAGCAACACTCCCCTGGCCTTATGTCTTTATTCCTTTTTTTTCTCGTTTTTAAAGGATAACAGATTCAGACAGATTTAAATACAACGTCCAAGTACAAGGTTCCGACGAAAGCAGCAGCAGCATGGCCTGTGCGTGCACGTTCCTGCGCTGCCTCCAGCCCGATCCTGGCTGTGAGACAGCTCCTGGGGAAGGAAGAAAAATCCACGTATTTAGTATTCCATCAAGGAAGACCCAGTGCTTTAAGGCATAAAAGCAGCGGGTCAGGCAGAGACCGCGCAAGCTGGAAACCAAAAGCAAGCTGTGAGCCCATAGAGCTTTCAAATGGCTGGGATCAAGCCTTGGCTCCAAGGGAAGGGGCACATGTCCCTCTGGAGCAGAGCTGATCCAGAGGGAGCCGCGGGACCAGCAGGAAGGTGGCCCCATCTGCTGCCACACTGGCCCTGGGCCAGCAGCTCATTTCCCCTCACTTCCCCAGCAGCATCTCAGGGCAGGGGCTCCACTACCCCTTCCTGCCCATTTCCTTCCCAGCAGGAAATGCTGGGAGCTGCCACAGCATGTCTGGAGGTGTCCCTCCCCCCGACCCTTGAAACCATGGACTTCCACAACCAGAGTCAAACCCCATCAACTGAAAGAGCTGTGGATAATCAAGTGCTTCAAGCGCTCCACAACTCTCCACATCCTCTCTCAAGCAGCAGACACTGCAGGGAAGCCACCTCTGCTTTCCCCTGCCAGCTCCCTCCCAACCCCTGCCTGCCCCACGGCCATGCAGAGCTGTCCCCTCACCCAGACTCCCCTCACAGGTATCACACACTGCCCTGTGCCCACTGCTGCTACTCGAGACACAGGAGCACGATTCCACTTACTCAGCTCTGGAGAACTGGTTTTATTCATAAACATCCTTCTTATCTGCAATGTAATCTACAATCTCCTGTGGACACATTAACTTCTCAGCGTCTCCATCGGGAATTTCAAATCCTGGAAAAAGAAAGTGCACATACTTAGCCTGGATCAGCGGAAGCGGGAGCAAGGCTAAAGGAAGCCGGGACAGCAGGGCCAGGGACACACAGCAGGGCCAGGGACACACAGCAGGGCCAGAGCCAGCACAGGGCTGGGATTCCAGCTGAGCTTTTCCCTGCTCAGCACCACTGCTGGGGCAGGGAGAGGCTGAGGAGGCAGTGAGTGCCCCTCACACCTCACTGGAGCCATCACCACCTTCACCAGAGGGGATGCTCCTGGTAACACTGGGCAAACCCAGGTGTGAAGCTCCTTGGTCAGAGTCTGCTGCCGAGTGCCCCGACAGCCACCAGCTCATGCAGGGCCACAGCTGGGGACAGGGAGCACAAGGGCTCAGAACCGCTCAGAAACACATCCCAGAAAAAGTACCTTCTCTTCTCAGCCCTCACTGCCACGGCACCCAATGGCACACAAGGGAATTCGACACAGAGCATCAGCAAATGCTCTGGAAGCAAAACATCTGCCCAGGGTTAGAGAACAACCAAACCCCAGGATGCCTGTGACCCGGCCTGACAAATTAGGCAGAATGTCTGAGCTTTATTTTACCTCAAAGCATGAAGAAGTCCAAAATGAAGTGAAAAGCACCTTGGAATACAAATTGATAAGGCAAAATCACCTTTTTTCCCCAGTAACATCAAATATTGAAGGTAAACCCCCAACCCGGTGAGGAAAATCTGGGATCAGCTGTGATTTCCCAAGAGAAGCCAAGACCAGCTCCGGGATCAGTCCTTGTGCTGTCCCCTCCCCGTCCCCAGCAATGCGGGGAAGGTGCCCAAGGGCTGTGGGGAGAACAGCAGCCGGAGCTGCCAAGGCCTGAACTCAGCAGCAGATGGACAGACACCTCCCCTGAGTGCTGCTGGTGTCACCAGTGACCAGCTCACATTCTGAGCCAGAACCATCCCATTTCCTCTGAGTTACAGGATGGAAAAGCCACTGCTCCTGTCCACAGTGTGCTGTCCGCAGTGCCCGTGTGCTGCAGCTGCACCAAGGGATCAGCCATAAGCACCGTGTGCCCAGCTCGGACTTACCGAACTCATCCTCCATGGCCATGATGATCTCCACTTGGTCCAAGCTGTCCAAGCCCAGGTCTTTCATGAAGTGTGACTCTACTGTGAGCTACGGGGAGAACAACCTTGGGTCAGCTGCCTGCGGCCGTGCCCGTGCTCCCTCCCGGCCCCCACTCGCCTTCTCGGGGTCGATCTTGTCGTACAGCTTAAGGACGTAGAGGACGCGCTCCTTGATGTCGTCCAGGGTGAGGGGGGGCAGCTCGGAGAACCGGCGACAGGGGGGCAGTGCCCGCGGCACCTGCAAGACACCGGCACCGGGCAGCGGGGGCAGCGCCGGCCGCCCCCCGCCCGCCCGCCCCGCTCCGCCCGGCTCGGGCCTTACCTGCGGCAGCGGCAGCAGCGCGGAGGGGGCCGCTGGGGCCCGCGGGAGGCAGCGGGTGAGCGAGCGGAGCGCGGCGGGGCGCGGCGCGGGCGGGCCCGCCCGGGGCAGCAGGCGGCGGGCGCAGGCCGAGAGGACACGGGCCGCCATGGTGACCTGTTCCCAGCGTGCACCGCGCCGCTCCCGGCACACAGCGAGCCGAGCCGCGCCGCGGCGGGGCGGACCGACACGGGTGCTCCTAGCGGTGGCGGTAGCGCTCCCTGGCGGCCCGGCGGACCAGCCGGTACGGCGCGGCGCAGCAGCAGACACGAGTCCGTTCCAATGTCAAAGTGGTTTAATGGCAACCGCACACACCCGGGAGCGCGCACAGCCACACGCGAACCCCGGTACCGGTGGTGCTGAAACCGGAGGCTCCCCACAGTCCTTCATCAGGCTGCCCCAGGCTGAGGCTGCCGGTACCGGTAAAGGCAGACAGTGCCGTCTTGCTGCCCGGCCAGCAGGCAGGCACTGGTGCAAGCATCCGTGGTGGCCCAGCGGGCTAGTGCCCAGCTCCCCACCGCGCCCGGGGGCAGCACGGCCATGCACTGGCCCAGGAGCAGGTCCCACACAGCCACGGCACCCGATGTCAGCACGGCTGCAGCCAAGGCACCCCTCACGTCACCCTCCAGGTACCTGGGGACACAGACACAAGGGTCACACATCTGCAAAACCACCACCACATCACTTCTGGAACCAGCCAGAGTCTCAGCTACAAAGGAGTAAGGACACTTGAGCTGACTGCAGGAAGCCAGGCTGCCTTACGGATCACATCTGAGAACAAAGGATGTCAACACAACCCTCCCCCTCAGCCTCAGAACACACTCAAAAACCACTCAAGATTTGGACCCGCTGGTGTCTGAGCACATCAGCACAGCATCTCATAATGGTTTAAACAGCCTCTTTCCAAAAGGAAGAGAAGAGGAGGTAAAGGTCACCCAGCGGCACTCAGCTGCTTAGCATAAATGAAGGTGGCAAAGCCTCTCTAACAGCACAGCTCTGTAACAGCTCAAAGGTTTGGAACATCTCGTTTGAAGGCATTTTCTCAGGGGGTTCCCCTGTGAGCCCAGTTCCAGCATTCCCACAGTGACTGGTGGAGGGAAGATGAAAGTACAAGCACACAGAAGCCTCATTGCAGAGCCCCAGGAGCACAGCCCCTTGCTGCGAGCCCAGGGTCAGCGCACAGGCTGGTGCAGGAAGCAGGCAGGAAACAGCCAACACCCTCACCCTGCTCCAGCCCCTGGAGCACATCCAAGGGCACAACGGATGCAGCCCCTTATCACCGGCAAGATGGCAAATGAATCCCCGCCAGCAACACTGCCCAGCCCATGGAGAGATCCCCCCCAAACCACCACAAAGGGCTCCGGGAGAAGGGCCCCGGTACCTGCCTGCCAGTGTGCCCGGGCGGGAGGGAGGAGGCCATCACCCCCCTGCTCCTGGCTGTGCTGGGGTTGAACGCCACCACACGGAATGCAGGGTTTCCACAGGACTCACTCTCTTTGGCGTGTGGATGGCTCAAAACCACAAACAGGAGGCCCTGATGCACAGAGGAAAAATACATCATTAAAAACAACAGCAGGAGGGGAAAAAAGCCCAGAGAATTTTCCAACAATTAATTGCTGCATTCTCTCTATAATCAAAGCCCTGTGGACAGTGATGCATTATTTGTACTGAATAAAACAGGAATGGTTTACTTTCCTTATCAAGTTAGATAAAACCTGAAGCAGCTGCTGACTGATAAGGACTGATGCAATGCAGAAGAATGACAGCTCAGTGACCTGGAGGATTTATGCACTGATCTTCCCGTCTGAAAAAGCCAAGCTTGCTGTAGGATGAAATTTCTGCACCTCATTTTAATCCCTAAAAGCTTGAATTTTAACAAGAATTCCATGCAAAGCAGCACAGCTAAAACCTGCAGCTCTCAGAACAGCCACAGGCCCGCATGGAACACCCTGGGACAGATATTCCGAGGAAATCACCAAAGACTGTGACTCAAACCATCATTATTGGACAAGATATTCTTGTTCAAAAGGTTAAATGCCCACTGAAAACAAATCCTTGATCAACCACAAAAATCCATCAAGAATCACAGCACAGGGGGAAGCAAATGGGAAAGAATCATCAGTATGAAGCTTGGGGTTAAGAAGTTAATGCCCATGGGGTGCATATAAATAATAATCACACTGATTTTCTGGCAACAGCAGTTACCCAAGTATGGAATGGAAAAAGCTTAACAAGCACCAGGGCTGAGCAACAGCTCTCCTGCTTCCCCCCTGCAAGGTGCTGCTGCTTTTGATGCATCACTCTCATTTTACCAGCACACAGCAGAAAGCCAGGAATTCGAGGCAGCCAATGGGGCTTACTTCTCCTGGTTAACCCCTTTGCCTTGCAAATACATTCAGAATATCTAAATAGGGCTGGTATTTCAATCCACTTTAGAAACTCCAATCCCCTAGTTGGTCAGTGCAGCAATGCCATATTTCATGTACATACAGAGTCGGAATAGGCTTGATGGCAGATGGAAGCTGGGTAGGAATAACCAACGTGCATCTTCTTCAGGAGCTGGCCTGTTTTCAGATTCCTGCAGTCAGGGAACAGACAAATTCTGACTGCATTTCCATCCTCTACATGTTATTTCCTAATCAGTTAGGAAAACACCACTATGCAAGATGGACAGAGCTTTGGTTCCACATAAACCAAACTAAGACATGAGACCACAGGAAGAGATGTAATGAATATGGTGCAAAAGCAAGTGGCGTTACAGCTGCACAGCTCATTCACCACCTACTGCACTGCACACAAGTTCAAGTGCCAGACCACAGGCCTGCTGACAATTGCTATTTCACAGGCAAAGCAGCAGCCAGCCAATACCCCAACACTATCCTGCAGCCAACTGTTACCACATACACCCATGAGCTAAACCAGTTAACAGCAAAGGAATCACTGACCAAATGACAACGCTGTTCACTGCAGTGGTGCCAATCAGGGCGTCCCTCATTCCTTCCACTTCAGCAAAAGCTGAAACAGTCTCTTCAGGAGGCATCAAAGTCTGTCCATCCCTGCTCCTAAACAGCAGATCAACAAGTGAGAAGAGGCAGTCAAAATAGTGTGTGTTCTCTACTCAGCATATCTCCAGAAAGAAGAGGAACTCAACACTCTTCTACATCCAAAATGTATCCTCACTCTTCCTCCCCCTCCTTCACAAAGCACTCCAAACCCAGTACTCACCTTCCTGTCTCTGAAAAGGACACTATTTCCACGTGCTGCTCTTGCACAGCCCTACTGTTGCTGACCAGCCTCCTGTCCTTCAGCCCAAGAACAGCTTTTATGTTTCCAGTTCTCACTAGTGATTGCCTGAATGAGTCATTCTCAGATGAATAAAGCAGGAGCCTAAATTAAGAGAAAGTCATACCTCATGAGAAGGAGAAGCAGAACTCAAACATGCCATAGCATATAAAAATGAGCATGTTTAAACACCTCTAGGGATGGATAAGCAACTCTTTATAGCTGATTTATAGAAATCCCTTCCATTTCCCAAGTGTTAAAGCAACTGAGAAAGCGACACATTAGTAAGAGATCATTTCAAGTGCCACACCAGAGAAGAGTTAAGCTGTGGCTATTCAGGGTGCAAAGAGATGGTCAGAAACAAATACAAAACCTTATTTCTCCGATCTCCAGGTCTCCCAGTGCTACACACATGAGATTGCAGGAGTCTGGCAGAGGAACGATCTGTATTACAGGAATCTAGGACAGCAAAGCAAGGATTCAGTGTGACCCACAATGTCCCTTTGACTTCAATGTCATTTTCTAAAGTGATTCATTAAAATGATACAGAGCAGAGCCAATTTTCCCTTCTGAGGAAGCACACTTAGATTAACAGCTGAACTCTGGGCTGTTTGCCTGATTAAACAACCTCTGTTGATATAAGTGACAAAAAGCATCTCCAGGGAGTGTAAGAGGAAAGCCTGTGAGCCTGTGGCTGAAGTGCAGCCACCATTCAGTACAAGAACCAAACTTCAGCAGATGACATGGGACCATACAAGTTATTGGCCTCCTCCATCTGCACTGCAAATCATGCTCCGCTGCTGCTTAGTGGAATGAACAAATTTATGTCACCTAAAGATCGTCCCTTGCACCCAACAGTACAAGCTCCTTGTTTCTTGAAAACTAACACATGGGACAAGAAAGTTGCCTTGAACTCTAGAAATAAGGAGTGCATTGGTACCTCTCCGAGCTGCCAAGTGTAGACCTTTTCCCAGTGGTCGGGCCCCAGGGGTTTCCACAGAGAGACAGAGCTCTCACAAGCTGTCACCACACAGAGCTCTCTGCAGCCAGCTGCTTCCCACCACATGGTGCTCACATCCACGGCACAGGAACTCGAACAATCCTTCCCAAAAGAAAACAGGGCTGGTTTTCTTCTGACAGACGTGGTTATCTAACCTGAAGGGCCAGCCTGAGCACGATGCTTCACATTCAGCATGCTGAGAGTTTGAGGCTGAAACTATGCTCATGATGTTTAATTCTGAATAGAGTGCCAGGGAGGCACCAAGGAGAACGTGCTTGGTGGGTTTCATTCTCAGAGCAAATACACTGCCTCACTTAACAAAAGTCATTTGTCATTTGCAAAGACAGGGACCCAGCAGAGGCCTGAGCTTGGATAGGACTTACAGGGTTAGTTAGTGCTCAAAAAGGTGACAGGAGGCTACAGGAGCCATAGGGCAGGCAACAGGGGTACAAGGGCTGAGATCATCTTACCTTGGGCCAAAGTAAAATGCAGCAGTTGTTCCTTAAGACACTTGCACATGTTTAGAATTCATTATTCAGAAACTGAAATCATCAGTCAGAAGGAGCAGAACAGCAATCTAACCCCTCAGCAGGCTTTACCATGAGACACAACTGATCAAATTAGACAGCAATCTATTTGGTGCACCTACCCATTCTGCAGCTTTTATTTCATTTTTGTTAAACTCACTATTAAAGAGCTGCCACTGCCTCAGTAACAATTATCTGATGTTATCCCACCTTTAGCTTTGATAGAAGCTGCAAGCTCTCTTCTTTCAGGCCATCAGGCAGTACTGGAATCAGCTGTTCTGCTACAGCTTTTTCCTGCACAGACAAGTAAAGAATGAGGATAATTCAACTGTGAAATTAGATTCAGCACCTGCAAGAATGAGGCAGAAGTGTGAATTCACTCTGCTGCTGGAGAGCCAAGGGAGGAGGATCTCTTTTGTACTTGCATGTCTCTGAAAACTAAGAAATCCCAGTTATTTCCAGGTTTCACCTAAAAACTATCTCTTACCATCACTTTGCATCTCAGCCTCCAGAGACAAGTCATTCTCTCAGTACCGATCCCACATACAAGTCATTTTATCTCCTTTAACAAATCCTAGCTGAAAATGTTCCTTGAGGTGGACAACACTTTGTGGGTACCAGAAACTTTTTGTTCAAATCAAGCAGGATGTTAAAGAATTTGCTCTTTAGGTCAAAAGACTTTAGGCAAGAGATGAGACCCAAACATGCAGTAAGGCAGCTAAAAGACAGCATGCAGGGCTAGCAGCAAACAGGTCTTTCCCCTGAAGCCAGGTGAGACTTCTGGAAAGGGGATTTGCCCACAGACCCACTGGATTAGCACCATGGGCAGAGGCCCAGTGTGTTACCTGCCCAGGAGAAGTTCTGCTGGATCCCTTCTGTTTGCTCTCTGAGTGCTGGTGCTCCTCCAAGGCCACAGTCTCATCACATTTATTACTGGGACCTCTTTCAGCTTCTGCAGGAAATGCTGTACCTTGTTCTTCTTCTTGTTTAGCAGATCCTGCACCACAGTGGTCCAAGTGCAATGGAATGGCAGAGTCTTTGCATTCCCCATGCTGCACGCCCTGGGCAGATGCTCCACTGGAGGGATGCGGGCTCGGAGGGATGCAAGATGTGTCAGGAGACAGCTCACTGCATACCGAGGGTAACACAGCCGGGGTTGCACCCACAACAGGGAATACACATGAGGAAATCTGGGACCCTGGCTGGGTGGGAGCAGGAGCTAAGAGAGTCCCCGCAGGAGTAAACAACAATTTGTGGGTGGAAAGCTCCTTCCTGGAAGCTGGGATTTCTGCATGAGGTGACTTGGGCAACTCAGTTTTGACAGGTGAAATCAAATCACTTCTGAGACATTTTTCTTCTGGAGTCATTTGGGCATCCTGTGTGTCCTCTGCAGCCACCCTATCTCCAAACACACTCGGAACAAAAACTTCCAAGTCATTCACAGGGGAAGATTCTAGTTTCTCATGTTTTAGTAGTCCAAACTCCTCATCAGGTAAGTGGAAGTCCCTGATACCCAGCTTGGGGGCCAGCCACTGGAGGCTGCGGAAGGAGAAGAGAAAGCCACAAGTATCACGGTCCAGAGCAGGGAGGCCAAGAGGAGCAGGACCCTCAGGACATTTTGCCATGTGCTGCCCTGCTCTCTGCCTCGCAGCACAACGCAGGGAGCGGCGCAGGGGGACGTTAATCACGGGAAGCTGCTCTGCCTTGCAGGCTCCGGGTACCTGCTCATTCCCCACAGGCTTTGCTGGCTCTCCACCAGCCTGGCACATAAGGAAATTGGCTTCCGGGTCTCCTGTGTGGCTGGGAGAAGCTCCATTCCCTGGGTGCAGAGAATCACTGTTCTGAAGTAGACTTTGAGGCTGTTCTAACAAAGTCTTACAGCACTTGTCAAGTGCTTGGCTCCCCACCAGAGGAGGATCCACACTCCTCAGCTGTACAGCACCAGACACTCCTGTCTCTGTAGCCCCAAGAGCCGCAGCAGAAGAGAACCTTCTCCCATCTGAAGGTGGTTTTTCCAGAGCAGCATCACAGTTTCCCTTTTGGCTCTGACACTCATTTGATAGCAGACTGCTGCCTTCCCCTACCGTTACAAGACCCAGGCTTTCAATGAGTTCTGGTGACACCAGATGCACAGGGGCGTTGCTGGCAGACTTTCTTCTTCCCTTCTGCTTCCTCTGTGATTGTCTCTGATTTCGCCCTGTGCTAGTGATACTGCTCTGGGAAACGGATCCAAGGGAAGTGCTGCCACCACTGGGGGCAGGAAGAGATCCCTGAGGACTACCTGAATTTGCTGGATCATTTTCTGCCCCAAGACAAGGGAACGGCGCGATGCCTGACCCCAAATCATTTTCAGCTCTTTCTTGGGAGGCCTGATCCAAATTTGCATCTCTGAGCTTGCACTTACTTCGCTGACCCTTCTTGCTCCTGCCCAGCTGGCTGAGGATGACAGCATCGAGGTCCACCTTCCTCTGGCAGCTGGACATGCGCCGAGTTGTCCTGACGTAGTATTCAACCGGGAAGAGAAGCCCTTCAACCACTGTGCACGAGCTCAGGGCACTTCCAGGAGATGCCACGTTTTCCAGAGGAGAAAGCCTCGATGGAGTTTCAAGCTGTTGGTTCTCCAGCAGTTCTTCAACACCGTCCAGAGCAAGATCTGTCTGAAAGGGATCTAAGCTACTAATGTCACTCTGATTCCCCTCGTGGCTTTTGCTCTCATTAGTTACAGTTTTATTTCCATCAGGAGACAATGCCTCATTTTCTGACATTAAATCCAAGAGCCTACGTAATTCCCCCTGATCTTCACACATACTCTCACCAACCGCTTGGCTGATTATACTGGGGGATTCCTTTCCTCCATCACCACTGATGTCCATTAAAGCAGAGTCTCTGTTCTCTGAACACAGCCATGCAGGCTCAGGGTTGTCAGATGAGGGCACAGCACCTGGGGACCTAGGCTGCCAGACACTGCTGCTGTCCTGCAGTGCACATGGGGAGAGCTCAGGTGCTCCTGGAGGGACAGAGCCTTGTGTGACTCCTGACGCTGCACTGGGAGGAGTGAAACCGTTCTCTTCTCTCTGCACAAGTTCTGGTCCTGCTGCTCTCGGAGCTGTTTCCTCAGTGGCTGAGACACTGCTTTGCCTGAAGACTGGTGACTGCAGTTCCCCTGCACTGGCAATTTGATTTGTCACCGTTTCACCAGTGCTGCTGAGAGGCACATCACGCACCGATCCCCCTGACACCCGAGCCTTTGTCCGTCTCCTCAGCCTCAGCAAGCTTCTGGAGCTTTGATGTTTGTTCTCCTCAGGGGTAGGCCTGGCAATTCCAGCACACAGGATTTCTGGGCTAGCCTGTATGCTTTCTGCCTGCGAGCTGTCCTGCAGGCCCCCCTCGGGAACATGCTTAAATGCACCTGATGTTTGCTCCTGTGTGCCAAGATCAGAGCAGGGTTTAGTCTGTAACTGAGAGGTTTCATGTTTCTCAGCACTAGGAGGTTCCATATCTCTAGAACCTGCAGGAAAGAATGTCATACACGTAAAGTATCCCCAGCAAAGCCCCACCCCAGAAGGACATCACACAGTAAAACTAGAAGACATTTCTGGGAGCAGAAGACTGGGATCTTAGAGCCTGGACCTGGTGAGGAGGAAGGAGAGGAGATGGCAGGGGCCACCATGTGGGTTTGGGGGCAGCGGAGCTGGGCCCATCACGCAGGGCAGGCTGCAGGGCACGGAAGGGCAATAGTGGCCGGTCCGGGCTGTCCTGTGCTGTCCCTGGCCCCCGGCCCCTGCCCCGGGCGGGTACATTGGGCTGCACAGCAGCTCCCACCACCCGCTGGCTCCTACCTGCTGGGCTCGGCTCCCGCCGGCCTCCTTCCGCCGCCGCGCCCCGGCCGTGGCTCCTGGCTCTCTCTGCTCGCCGCGCCCGCTGCACACACACAACACCGGCGGGGGCTGGGACCGCGCTCCTGTCACCGTGCCCCGCGCCCGGCCGAGCCCCGTCCCGTCCCGCTCACCCTCAGCCGGCTGACGGTCTCGCTGTACTCCCTCCGCAGCAGCGCCAGCTTCTCCCGCAGCTACAACACACAACGCACCGGGCTCGCACCGGGCTGCTCGCACCGGGCTGCTCGCACCGGGCTGCTGGCACCGGGCTCACACCGCCGCCGCCCCGGCCCCGTTCCGGTACCTGCTCCTTCTGCGAGCCGCTGAGGGCCCCGCCGCCCGCGGGCTCCTCCATGGCCGCCCCGCCAGGCCCTGCGTGCCCATGGCAACCGCGCCGGAAGCGCCGGGAGCACGTGATGTGCCGGAAGCCGGGAGCGGCCGCGCGGAAGTGGAGCTGTCATGGAGCTGAGCGAGATGCTCTACAACAAGTCCGAATACATCGAGACGGTGCGGGCATGGCGGGGCGGGGCGGGAAGGGACCGGAGTAGCGGGAGGCCGAGGGGCAGAGCCGGGTTCGCCGGGGCCTGGCAGCTGTGGCGGGGTCCGGAGGCGACCGCACTAACCCGCCCCTTCCTCCCGCAGGCGTCCGGCAACAAGGTGAGCCGTCAGTCCGTGCTGTGCGGCAGCCAGAACATCGTCCTCAACGGCAAGGTAGGCACCGGGAGCGGGCTGCCGCGTCCCCACCGCACCGGGGGTCATCTGCCTGCAGCTCGGCAGGGTGGGAGGGGAGCGCGGGAAGGCCGCGGGGTCCCTGTCACTGCTGGTGCGCTGAGCGCCGGGTACCGGGCTCTGCTCTGCACTGACCAGACTGAACAGAGCTTTGGGTGACGTGTTCTAGTGTGAGATGCCCCTGTCCATGGAAGAGGGTTTTGAACTGGACGATCTTAAGGTCCTTTCCAACCCAGACCATTCTATGATTAACCCTTAGAGGCTTAAGGGAGTGATATCCAGAGATGAGATTGACTGGACACACAGTGGGCAGGTTGCAGCTAAATCTCTGGAGTCGATTTAGAGTTTGGGGAATGTAAAATGGCTGCTGGGGTTGGTCTGTATTGAACTGGGACCTTCGTCCTCCCTTCTTTGCTTTGGTCTCACTTTTCTTTTGACAAAGAATTGTCTGTAAGGTAATGGAATCTCGCTGGAGTGGCCTGACCTCTGCATGAGTCTGTGCAGTAACTGGTATCATGCGTAGGAATTGGAGCTCATTTATGTCTTCTCTTTTGCAGACAATAGTTATGAATGACTGCATCATCCGCGGTGACCTGGCGAACGTTCGGGTTGGGAGACACTGTGTGGTGAAAAGCCGCAGCGTCATCAGGCCGCCCTTCAAAAAGTTCAGCAAAGGGTAAGAGGGCCCTTTCCTTTAGGGAGACTGAGGTTAAGATCCATGGTCTGAAAAAGCTGCCTTGGCTTGGCTGAGGTCTGTGTTTGGAGGGCAGTGTTCCTGTTGCAGCAATCTGCACAAATACATCCCTCTAAACCTGCATTTTCCTCAAAGTTCCAGCTTTGCCTTCAGGGTTTGCATTCCTGTCAGGCCATAACATGGAAATATATGGGACATGTTCAAATAGCAAAGTGAATAACGTGTTTCACTTGTTCTTTGTGTATGCACAACCTGTGCCTGTTGCTCATTCAGGCCATCCTTTGGGAAGAGATGAGAAAGATCATTCTGTCCTCAGCACCAGCTCTGCCTTTGGCAATGCAGTGGGAGACAGGATACTCCACCATGTGTTTTGGGGTCTCACAGTGTCGCAGATCAGTCTGTCTGTTGTACAAATACCTCTCCTCTTGCAGGGTGGCTTTTTTCCCTCTCCACATTGGTGATCATGTCTTCATAGAAGAGGACTGTGTGGTCAACGCAGCCCAGATTGGCTCCTATGTCCACATAGGCAAAAACTGTGTCATTGTGAGTGCCATTTCCCAGTCTTCTCCTTAAGCTCTGGAATACTGTTGAGGCTCTGTAAGCACAGCTTTTTTCCACAACCTCCTCTTCCCTCCCCACTTCTGCTTTCCCTTATACAGAATGCTTTTAGCAGTTGAACTTGTGGAAGTTTAGGTAGCTCCTCAGTCATAAGCAAAAGCAAAGAGGGTTCTAAGCATAAACTTTCTCTAATCTCTGTTTTAGGGCCGCAGATGCGTTTTGAAAGACTGCTGCAAAATCTTAGACAACACAGTCCTACCTCCTGAAACAGTCGTCCCACCATTCACAGTGTTCTCAGGCTGCCCAGGTAAGCTCCCTCCAGCTTTGCTTGCGCAGAAGGGTGGGTAGTGTGGATATTCTTGTTTTAAATGGAGATTGTTGTGATGGAGTTGCCCATTAGCATTTAGTGCCTAGAAATAAATGTATGGGGCACTTGGTGAACTGAAAAGTAACTATCGTAGCTTGCTACTCCTCCTCCTGTGGTTTCTGATTTGGCAGGAGTTTTCAGTGGTCCAGACTTCCAGAAGACCACTGGCTCCATATTCCTATGTTAGTAGGGAGGGGAGGTACATTAAACTGCTGTTAGTTTAGTTTAGTTGCTGCCCATTGACCTGTCTGTGCTGGAGATCTCGCTGTACAGATTGCACACTCCATCATTTATCTTTGATGGTGCTTTGTGGGGACCAGTGGGAGCTGTAAGGACCCAGCTGAGCAGCCTGTCTGCCCTGGGGGTACAGTGAGAATAACCATACTGAGTAGCTCTACTTCAGAGACGAGCCCTTTGCTGTTCCATTTGCATTTACCTACAACTCAATCCAAGTGGCTGATTGAATGTTGAATACAAACTTATTTTCTGCTTTCTCGTGCAAGAACACTGATAGTCACACTCTTGTTCTTCTTCCAGGGCTCTTCTCTGGGGAACTCCCGGAATGTACCCAGGAGCTCATGATTGATGTTACAAAGAGCTACTACCAGAAGTTCCTGCCACTCACGCAGGTCTAGTAGCCCATTTCATGTCTCAGAGCAGCAGAGGCACTTGGGAGCGTTCTGGGGGCAGGGGAGGGGGGTTGTTCAGTGAGACCAGGCCTCGGCCCTCACTGTTCTGAGCACTCTGTGAGTGTTCCTCAGCACTGACGGTCTGGCCAAGCAGCCCTTCCTGAAAGCTGCTGTGTCCTGTGGTTTAACCTTTGTGTGCTCATTTGGGTGTCATTCATTCCATGTCGTCTGAATCGTGGCAGTTGGGAAAGCTGATACAGCTCCCTTTGGGGCAGCATCTCATTGCAGCTGGGGAACAAGGCTAGAAGTAGTGTGCATCCTCGAGCAGAAGGACTCTGTGGGTGATGTGTACGTTGGGGCAGTCCCTTACCAGGCTTATAGATCCAGTGCTTTCCATTGGAAAAATAGGTGCTGTTCTGTAGGGCTGTGAGTTGAGGTGGATGCTCTCTGCCTTTTCTGCCTGTGGACTGAGATTCCTTGTTCATCACCCAGGGATTGGCTGTAGGACTTTTGGCTGACATTGAAACCTGTCTCCCCATGCCCTGCCTGACAGGGCATTTCATAGCTTTTAGCTCTTGAAGCTCTCACCTGTCGCGCAGGGTTGTCATTCACGTGGCGAGTGCATGCTCTACTTCCTGAGCATTGCAGATCATAAAGAGCCAAAGGGCTTTGGGAAGAGGATTCACCCCATGTCACTCACAGAGCTCAGCACAGCAGAAATAGGGTAATTAAAAGCAGGAACCAGAGGTGGGTGAGAGAATACCATAACTGTCCCCATTTATTCCCCAGTGTGTATATTTGCAGGAAGCTCTTTGGTGCTTTTCTGCATCATTAAACCTAAGGAGGAGATTCAGACTTCTTGGAAAGAGTGCACATTCCATTTTTGACACTGAAGAGAGCAGGAATAATTCTTGCTGGGAGCAGCTGATACTGCATGTACCTGACCCAGTACCAGACAACTGATGTGCCTGCTCTGGCTGCGTTAGCTAAAGCTTTGCATTGTCCTTCCTTAGGTTTAAAACTGGCCTCCCACATGTTGTAGTTGTAGCAGCTGGGGCTGGGATGTGTATTAGTGATGTAGTAGGTGCGTGGCTGCTACATCAGCAGCCCTGAACCTTCAGCCATTCTTTATAACAAAGTGCTGATACAGCTCAAGTAGCCAACAGCTGTATAAGCGTGTAGTAACCACAGTTAAATGTGCAACCACTGACTGGTCTGTTTGTATTTTTGCTGTATGTAAATTAAAGCCTCTTCAGTTCAAGCAGTGCAAGGTTGTGACTCTGCAAATCAGACATGAAACTAGATGGGGGTTTCTGCTGTTTCCCAGGCACACTTGCTGCAGGCTCTTGTGTTCTGGTTGTTACAGTGCCAGTGTGTCAGAAAGCCCGGTGCAGCATGAACCAGCTGCCTGTGAGCTTGTGGCTTTCACCCACAAATGGTCCCATGGGAGACTCCTAAATGAGAGAGACTTTTACAAGGGCCCTTAGGGACAGGCCAAGGGGAATGGCTTTGACCTTTAGAGGGGAGACTGAGATGAGCTCTTAGGCAGAAGCTGTTCCCTGTGAGGGTGCTGAGGCGCTGGCACAGGATGCCCAGAGAAGCTGTGGCTGCCCCATCCCTGGCAGTGTTCAAGGCCAGGCTGGACACAGGGGCTTGGAGCAAGCTGCTCCAGGGGAAGGTGTCCCTGCCCGTGGCAGGGGTTGGAGCTGGATGAACTTTAAGCTCCATTAAAAGTCCCCAGAACCGAACACAGCACTGGGGGGGAGGTCCCCCAACCGGGACGATCCCTTCCCTCCTCCTGCCGCGCAGCAGGCCTGCAGCGGTGCGACGCTCACCCCGGGCCGCTACCGAGCTGGGGCTCGCGTACCGCAGCCGCACCGCGTGTCCCACTCTGCCGCTTAACGGCCTTTAAAGCGCCGCGCTCCCATGGTGCCCCGCGCCGCGGCGTGGAGTTTAAATCCTCCGGGCCAATGGGCAGCGGCCGCGGTAACGATCGTGAGCGGCGTTTGAATTGATCCTGCCCGTTCTGCGCC
Organism: Psittacus erithacus; assembly: GCA_009867235.2. Lineage (NCBI taxonomy): Eukaryota > Metazoa > Chordata > Aves > Psittaciformes > Psittacidae > Psittacus > Psittacus erithacus. The sequence continues at coordinate 550 of WYDI02025737.1, read as the reverse complement.
TGCGCCGCCGGCTTCCCCGGCCGCTCCCGGTGCGCTGCGCTCCCGGCTCGGCACGGCACGGCACTGTACGGTATGAGCGCGGCGGGCGGCAAGGCGGCGCGGCCCGTGGCCAGGGCAGAGCCGGCGCGGCCGGTGGCCAGGGCAGAGGCCGCCCGCAACGGCGGCTCTGTGGCGGTGGTGGCCGCGGCGGCCAGGAGCGAGGTCCCGAAGGTGTTGGTGGACCCGCGGACCCGGCGCAGCTTCGTGCGCGGGAGGTTCCTGGGCAGAGGCGGCTTCGCTCGGTGCTATGAGCTGGCGGAGACCGAGAGCCAGGAGGTGTTCGCGGGTAAGGTGGTGCCCAAGTCGCTGCTGCTCAAGCGGCAGCAGAAGGAGAAGATGTCCATGGAGATCGCCATCCACCGCAGCCTGGCGCACCGGCACGTTGTGGGCTTCCAGGGCTTCTTCGAGGACGATGACTTCGTCTACGTGGTGCTGGAGCTCTGCCGGCGCAGGGTGAGTGGCCGGGGGGCGGTGGGACCCACTGGGTGGGGGGGGGGGTGGGTCGGTGTCC
>WYDI02025735.1:0-80239 GCA_009867235.2 Psittacus erithacus | reverse complement strand
TCTCAACCTGTGGGAGTTGTATTCTTTCGATTCTCTTCCCCATCCCTCCGGGAGCCGAGGGAGGAGGTGGGGGGGGGGCAGTGAGTGGGCTGTGTGGCAGGCCTAAACCACGACAATAAATTATGGGAGTCCCAGTGGGCACCAAATGAAATCATCATTGGAGAAAAAGGTCTGAGTATTTCTGAGAAAGCATATGTTTATCCACTTACTCCAGGGTGAAGGGACCAGGTAAAGATGCTCTGTTATATCCATAGCATTGCACACCTTAAAATATAGACCTGTATTTTTAAATCCTTCCTTTGGATAAAAATTACATGCGGGAAGAAAAACTACCAAACAAGACTCAGGGTTCAGGGCTGTGTCTTGTTGCAAGTATTTCATTACTCCAAGGATGTGGCCCACCCCATTCCACTTAACAGATAGAGCTGTAGAGAATGCAGAGCTAGGTGCGAGTCAAACCATCTATCACCAGGTTTTGGTCTATGTTACAAAATACAGTTTAAATTTGTAAAGTAATTTTCCTTTACTTCACTTAGCCCAGATTCTAGCTGAGGGAAATTTCACTGTCAGTTCCTTGCCAGGATGAACACCTTGGAAATATGAATAACTTGCTGTGGCTTAAACTTCTGAAGAATGTGTTCAAGTTTTAAATATCTGCAGAGAAAGAGACTCCACAACCTCTCTGGGCAGCCTATTCCTGCATTCTGTCACCCTCAAGGTAAAGAAGTTCTTCCCCATATTCAGATGGAACTTCCTGTGTGGGCCAGATCAAAAGGAATTGAAATAGGGAACTGATCCGGCCCCCATTTCTGTGTTTCAGTTTTTGCCCATTGCCCTTTTCCTGTCACTGGCCACTCCTGAAAGAAGTCTTGACACCTATTCTTAGGATGTTTGTGTGTATTAATAAGGTCCCTTCTCCATTGTCTCCTCTCCAGACTGAACAGACCCAACTCTAGTCCCCTGGTCATCCTCACAGGCCTCTGCTGGACCCTTTCCAGTAGTTCCTCACCCCTGTTGAGCTGCAAAGCCCAGGACTGGGCACAGTACTTTAGCTGCTGCCACCACAGCAGAGTACAGGGGAAAGATTGCCTCCCTCTACCTGTGGCCACATTTCTCCCAGTGCACCCCAGGATACTATTGGCCACCTTAGTCTCAAGGGCACACTGTAGGCTCATGATTAACTAGTTGCCCACTAGGACTTCCAGATTCTTCTCTGCAGAGCTACTTTCCAGCAGGTCAACCTTCAATGTACTGGTGCATGGGGTTACTCCCCCCTAGGTGCAGGACTCTTGCACTCGCCCTTATTGAACTTCATTAGGTTCCTCTCCACCCAACTCTCTAGCCTGTCCATGTCCCACTGAATGGCAGCACAGCCTTGAGGTGTATCAGCCACTCCTCCCAATTTTGCATCATTAGCAAACTTACTGAGAGTACACTATGTCCCTTCATCCAGGTCATTGATTAATAGGCTGAACAAGACTGGACTCAGTACTGATCCCTGGGAAACAGTGTGAGCTACAGGCTTCCAGCTGGACTCTGTGCCACTAATCACAGCCTTCTGAGCTCTGCCATTCAGCCAGTTCTCAACGCACTTCGCTGTCCACTCATCTAACACACACTCTCTGAGCTTTCCTACAAGGATTTTACCTTGGTGAATCCATGTTGAATACTCCTAATAACCTTCTTTTCCTCCACATGCCTAGGGATGACATTCAGGATGAGCTACTCCATCAGCTTTCCAGGGTTGGGGGTGAGGCTGTCTGGCCCTTAGTTTCCTGGGTCCTTCTTCTTGACCTTTTTGAAGACTGGTGCAGCAATGGCTTTCTGCCAGCCTTCAGGTAGCATTCCTTTTCTCCATGATGTTTGAAAGATGATGGAGAGTGGCTTAGCAATAGCATCTGCCCGTTCCCCCCACAGTCATCAGTGAATCCCATCTGGGCCCATGGATTTGTGGATGTCAAGTTTGCTTGAATGATCTTTAACCCAACCCTTCTTGACTAAGTGAGAGTCTTCCTTTCTCCAGACATTCTCTCTTGCCTCCATGGGTCTTAAAAGTCTTTTCCAACTTTAACATTTCTGTCAGTTTTTTTTGATTCTATGATTCTAGTCTTGCATTGTAACAGTAAAGAAAAATATTTACCAAGTAGTGTAATATTCTAAGGGCTCTTTTGGCAAGGACATAGCTGTTTCTTCATAGCTTTTTATTTGCAAGTTGGGTTTTGTTTTTTTTGGGGGCTTTTTATTTATTTTTTATTGTACCACTTACAAGGCCTCCTTGAGAACTTATTTTAGTTTATATTCTCCCTGGCATATTGATATTCCAGTCCAAGTGGCTGCTCCTCCCAGTATGAATTTTAAGTGTATAAATAAGCTCTGTAAACTCTTTCATGACTAAACAGCAGTGAATTGAGAAGTAGGAAATGAAAAGACATCAGAAAAATGGCTCTGCTCTTTGGGATGCAAAGGGTCCAGCACTAATCATTGTCCAGTTAGTTTACACACGTTTTTTGCTATGTTGTTATTACTTCTGTCCTTTTTTTAATGAAGCAAACATTAAAGTAATATTATTTCAGTTGAGGGTTGGTATCTATAGCTTATACCTTGTGATGTTAATTAAAAACATAATTTTTATGTACTTATCACAAAGGAAATATCATTTCATTAAAATCCAATTAGATTCAGACAATATCTGTAAAGACTACTGAATAACTGCTGTTTGAACATAGTCTGCTTTGTTCTATTTTCATCACCCGAATAAAAGCAACTACAACAAACAAACCAAAGGATTTTCTTTTTATTAATCTCTGAGGTTACAGATCCACTCGCATTTAGAACAGTGTTTTATGTGAAAAACATACGAAAGATTTTATGTTTCACAGACTGCTGCATGAGTGACCTTATTTTAGAAAAGTCTTATTTTTGTTCCCATATTTATACAATGAAATATATTTATTTTTGTAAAATGGATGCCTTTGTATAAACAATTTTTCTATGATGAAGTAATTAAACATTCTCAGTAATTTTACCAGAATTCTGCAGTTTAATGGACTACTGACTGCAAAGTAGTGAGAACTCAGGATAACACATAGTAAGTGCAATACAGAACAAGAATTGTTCCTCCATTTTGTCTTGCTATAGTTAACCATCTTGCTGTGTAGGCCATTATCTTGCCATGATTTATTCACTGTATTTCCTTGAAAATCTACATGAGTTGTCTCTATGTATTGAATCAGGAAATATTTTAATGTAGGGGTTTTTTTTCTGCACAGGTTCTATTTGGCAGGATAACACTTTTGGCTTTCGACCATGTGAGAGTCAATAATCAAGGAAGTGAGCTAGTTATGTCTCTTCCCAATGGATCAAGAAAACAGAAAGAAAGAGCAAAAAGTGCTGATGTCCACTGAAATTTGGATTTGACTAAGTGGAGTTTTGTGAGCTGGCTCTAGGCTTGAAAAATTTTGATCCCAGCCATAACCTCTGCATTGGATTGTTTGCTTATGTTTCGTTTCCTTCTGTTACCAAAAAAACATCCTAAGGAAAGGCAGGCAGCTGGTGATAAAGTCTGAACTGACTGTGTCAGAACACTGTTTCTTCTAATTCAGCAGTAAAGAATTAATGCCACAAAAAATAAGGTGCCCACACAGGAATAGAAGTTGCAGTGTTTCATATCACGAATATCACTAATCACTAAAGCAGGAATGCTGATTCAAAATGTTTGCAAAGAAAGACATTAATGTTGATAAGAACTAAAAAAAAAATGTTTTTCTTTGTGCTAAATAACTAAAATGATGACAAAATAAGGGTTTAAAGAAAGTCTACGAAAGATCAGTGTTTGTGTCTTAGCACTTTGGAGACAACCTATACAATATTTGTTTTAAGTCTGCCTTATCTCTACCAAAAAAATTTAGTAATTCTATTTCAGAGTAGATTGTATTTTGATGATCCTGGTCATTGGGGAAGAAGAACTGCTGCTAATCTGCTATAGCAAGACTATGTACTGCAAAATGGGATTTTCTAGTTTCAGAGGTACAAGTGGCCTAGTGGGAATGAGGCTAGTGAGAGTATATCAAGATATGAAAGCACTAAAGGAGGCCCATGTATGCTGAGATTGAGGAGAGGTGCAGGATTAAATTAGGTAGTTTTCTGGTTAACTAGAAGTTTATGAAACCGATTGAGAATTTATGAGATCAAACATCTTCCTGACTGATATAGAAAATGGGATGATAAAGAAAAGAGTATGTTTTAGTAAAAAAGCAACTCAATATAAAGTTCCATCAGAAGACAATTTTGCGTTTACTTATTTTGGTCTCAATTGAGCAAGAGCACTTTATGGCAAAAATACAATCCTCTTCTTTCCTATAGTACATCTCATATTTTCTCAAGTTAGAATCCTCTTCTTCCTCCTTATATTATGCCCAGCATTTTATGAAATGTCTGATATTTTGATGTTGAGCTCTGTTCCTAACTCTTACAAAACTTTGAAATAATTCAACTCTGGACCTCAATTCAAAATCTGCTGCTTAATTCAGACTGTGAAATAAAGTTTGTACTAGAGAAAGCACTGTGGATGATATCAAGAACAGAACGGGATGCAGCGCTGTCAGACTCTGCTTGGTTTTGTTTTGACATCATGTGCAGAGAAGTCTTCAACAAAAAGCATGGCAAAGAGTGTTTTGTTGAAAGGAAAAGCAGGAGGGAAACAACCTCTCTAACATTTCTATCCAGATCAGGGTACAGGCCATCCCAGTGCCTGGTTCAGCCATCATGCAAGTGGGCTAGAGAGAAAAAAAACACATAATGTGCTGCATATCATTGTAACTCTTCATTTCTGGTAGTCAGTGTGGAACTGGAAAGCTGCTGCACAATTACTAAATAAACAAAACTTAATAGATAGGCTTCACCAATCATCTCTGGCAAGAAAAGCCACATTAAACTCAACATATTCTCTGCTTTCATTTAGAGAATTGCAGCTTTTGTTTCCCTTGTAAAACTGCAAGTTTTGCCAAAAGTCAAGTTGCAATGGATATTTAATAGGAGCCTGACCTGCTAGAAATGGTTATTATCTATTGTCAAGACAGAAATAAATGCTGGCAATACCAGCACAAGCCTGATTCAGCTCTCCTAATAGACCAACTAGTCTTTTTCATTTTTACATCAGTGGGTATTTTTGCTGCACAAACCCCCTCAAAATACAGTCAAATATTATAATGTAGACCCCATTACAAAGCAGTAATATTCACACTGGCTTCTCTGAGCAGTAGGAAATTTTTCCATTAGCAAATTAAACTTGGAGCTGTGTGAAATCTTCATTGTTCATGTATTTGTGTGAGAAAAGTGATAATTTCATTACTACTGTATTCAAAATTTAATTCAAGATTGAATGACACTTTCTTTTCTTCAAAACTGTCATATTTTATGGGGTATGACTCAAAGCAGAAATCACTGTATTCTTTCTGTCATCTTTTAAAATCTTATGTTTTCCACGGTATTTGGAGAATAAAGATGACTTTTCACAGTGCAGGTGATTGTGTTCAATGGAGCAACAAACTTCGGCTTTTTAAGTGTTTTACTAATTTTTCTGGATTTTGCACTTGTTCAGTGGTGAATTTCCAAAGCACTGGAGGGGCCCATTGGCCTAGATACTGGCCCATACTCCCTCCCACCCTGCCACTCATGACTGTCCAGCCTCGGGAAAAATCTCTTGGTCCTTCTGTATTATTGTCGAACCCTAGACAAGACGCAAACCAGACTCTGCCTAACTTCTGAGATCAGATGAAATGGTCATGGGTAAAACGCACTCTGTATGTGTGCCAACATGGTGATGTCATCACAATCAGCAGGCAGGTCTCAAGGGTACCCAAAGGCCATTCAAAACCTTCAGAACTCTCAAATGATGCTGTAAATAGTCTGGTGGGGAAGCCGGGGGTGTGAGGGAGTGTCTCCTTCATAGGCTGACCACTCAAGGAGGGGAAAAAAGATTTGTAATTGCTAAACACTTCTATTACATACTTATATAAATAATTCACCTTGTGTTGCCAGTCTAAGTCCATCTGAGGCCAGCTACACCCCAACTGAAAAAGAGATACTAGCAGCCTATGAAGGGGTTCGAGCTGCCTCGGAAGTGATTGGTACTGAAGCACAGCTTCTCCTGGCACCCCGGTTGCCCGTGCTGGGCTGGATGTTCAAAGGCAGAGTCTCGTCTACACATCATGCAACTGATGCTACATGGAGTAAATGGGCTGCACTAATTACACAATAAGCTCAAATAGGAAATCCCAGTCATCCAGGAATTCTAGAAGTCATCATGGACTGGCCAGAGACCAAAGATTTTGAAATGTCACCAGAGGAAAAGATGATGCGTGCTGAAGAGGCCTCACCATATAATGAAATGTCAGAAAGCTAAAAGCAATATGCCTTGTTTACTCCTTTATTTGTCCAGCCAGCAATCGAGAACCACGCAGTCGCTCGCTCACTCCCCCTACTTCCTCCCCCTGTTCCCAGAGGGATGGGGAGGAGAATTGAAAGAATGTAGTTCCTACGGGCTGAGAAAAGGACAGTCCAGTAACTAAGGTGTAACACAAACCCACTACTGCTACCACCAATAATAATAATGATAAGGGAAATAACAAGGGAAGAGAATACAACCGCTCATCACCCGCTGACCGATACCCAGCCCAACCTGAGCAGGGATCTAGCCCTTCCGGGTAACTGCCCACAGTTTATATAGTGGGCATGACATGCTGTGGTATGGAATACCTCTTTGGCTAGTTTGGGTCAGGTGTCCTGTCTCTGCTTTCTCCCAGCTTCCCTTCCTCCCTGGCAGAGCATGGGACTCAGAAAGTCCTTGGTCAGAGTAAACATTACTTAGCAACAACTAAAAATATTGGTGTTACCAGCTGTGTTCCCAGGCTGAAAATCAAAACCACAGCACTGCACCAGCTACTAAGAAAGAGAATAATGACTGCTACTGCTGAGCCCAGGACAGAAGGACAAATTCCCTGTTGCCATGGCTTTTTTACATCAGCCCAAAGTATTTTGTACACTAAGTTTATTTTCTCTGTTTATAAAAGGAAGAGAATGTGGTTTGAAGGTCAGATCCACAAGAGCTTAAAATCATCAGGAGTCAGTTACACAGAGATTAGCGGCATCTAATCAGAATGTCTTTATCTCTTTCTCTTCAAAGCTGATAGCTAATCTGCATTTTACTACTGAGTTAAAATATAATTTGACCAGATATTTAAGAGAAACTGAAGATCCTGAAATGAAGGTCCTTCTGAGTCCAGGTCCTCCTGACACTGAAAAGCTCAGTAAAACTGTTCTAGTGAATGCAGTTGGGCATTTTAAACTTTTGATCATGTGGTCAGTTGATTGGTTTTGCCTCACGCTGCCTCATGACATCTTTGTTGATACCGAAGTGGGATATGATGTAGGAAAAGCACTAAACAGACGTAGAAATTACTGAAAATACTTGTCAAATCTTATTCTTGTATGTTTTTATTAATTATAAATAGCCACTGATAAAAAGCCTCCATAATTTTGATACTTATCTTGATCATTTGAGATATATTCCTCACCACAAGGAAGCTAAGACACCGTGATCCATGAAGTAAAAAAAAAAAAGTAAAAAAGCTAAATCCAAAATCTTTACCAAAAAAAATCAGTAATTTTTCTGCTTTCCAGAGCTGCTACATAACCACATTTTGAGATTTGCTGTCTTGTTTTGGGACCTTTTTTGTTGTTGGTTGGTTGGTTGATTAATTGTTGTTTGTGGGTGTTGTTTTTGGTTTTGTTTCTTGCAACATGTACAGGAAACATTCCTTCGAAAAGGTATCATGGCAAAAACATGACCACAAATGTGGCAGACCATACAGGTTAGTCTAATGTTGCGCAGCACTGAAGTCTGATATTTAAAATTATTTATTTCATTTTCTTTCTTTTCTCCAAAGGAAGAACAGGCAGTTTTCAAAGGAAGTAGAGGTATTTTTAGAAGTTGACAGATGGTACAACACTGTGTCAGCAAATATGAAGAATGAACAATCTGGAGGATGTTGTAAATGCTCTGTGTAGACAAGGGACATTGCATCATGGACAATTAAAAAGTTTAACAATATTGATGGCCAAGAAAGCTGAGAGCAGTGAGTTACATCTGAGGAAAAATGGTGATTCAGAAGGTGGTGGAGAGGTTTTGGAAAATGATCTCTTTTTAGCAATATTATGCCAGGATGTGCTCCCTGAAAGCCTATACAGGATCTCGTAGAAGCAGGAACTTGTAATTCCTCCACATTAGAAGTGAACTTAGGGGCCTATTGTGATTATTTCTCCTTTCTTGTCATTGCTCACTGTAATGGTTATCAGATATATGAAAGAGCAGAAAGGTGAACAACATTTTATATTGAGTAGTGTCAGAAGAACATTTATCATCTTCCCAACCACCCTACCAAAGGTTACCTGGGTCTTCAAAGGCAACTACACAACCCCTGTCATGAAGATCTGTGTCCTTCTTGTCACAGGGAGCAAGGAACAGTAAAACAATACAGGTTTTCCTTTAAGGTCTTCCTAAACTCTTGACTATGGCTTATACTAAGAAGCCAGGAGCAATGTAAGTAACATAATTAGCAGTATCAAATTATTTTTAGGTCAGACTCTTCCTTCTAAATGATGCTGGTGGTGCTTCCCTACTGTGAGTGACGATTTTAGTCACTACTGTGAGTGACAATTTTGGAAACATTCTCAGCTGTTTCCAAAACCATGAGGGAATCCCCTAACATCATATAAATCCCATTACAAACTATAGGATTTTTCTTTAAGTAGGGTTCTTTTTTTATTTACCATCTGGATTTCTTTGAGCCCTTTATATTCTGTGGGGTTTGTTTTTGTTTTGTTGGTGTTCTGTTGTTTTGGGGGTTTTTGTTTGGGTTTTTTTTATCTTATTTTGTCACAGTTCTCCAGCCTGAAAGCTTTGATTTTATGTATTTATTTATTTTTAATGAAAGCAAAATTCTAATGTTACCAAATGAGCATTGGAGCTAGGGCTTTCAATATCATGAGACCCATGATAAAATCACTGGAGCTGGCAGCACTGCTTGAATTTGGCATGAGATTTTAAAGCTTTAAAGGAAAAAGTGTGACTCATCAAACTTGCATGGAGAGTTAAGGGAGCTGGGGGCAAGAGCTAACGGGGGTATCCTTCCATTTCAGTACTTCAGAGAAAAATCTACAAGATACAGTCCAGTAATTGTGCCAAGAAAAGAAATTGCTTGCTATACAGAGAATAACATTTTCTAATTACGTACTGAATGGGGGGGAATGCAGAATGGCAGAATTTTTAAAAAGTACAGGTATAAGTGTTGCCAACTATACAGAAATATTTTAGGAAAGAAGTGATAGTCCATAGGCTGGAAAACTACTTCTTTATGCAATATAAAGCATAAAATCCTAAATACTTTTTACAAATTTTAAATGTTCTTCTTTAATGATCTTTCCTTTTCAGATGAAGTGAAATACAGAATTTGATCTTACATTTTCTCAGGGGAGTTGTATATATATTTGTCATAGTTTTGATCTGCCACCAGAAGCTAGCCTTAACTTTCTGAATTATACATGACAAAGCATTAGATTAAATACATTTACATATGTTAAGTCATAAAAATCATGTAAGTTACTTGCTGCTTTACTTTTTTATATGTGTTTTGTTAGTATGCAAGACTACCCACCTAAGCTAAGTCCAAATGCACAAGACAAAACTGGACAGAGACTTCCCGTCACAGCGTTTATTCGTTCTCAGTTCTTGAATTCTTGAAAGGAAGGTTTTTGCAGGAAAAATCTTGTTGATGAAAATTACCACTGGGAAATATTTTTCCATGTCCAGTATAAAAATTTTAGTGAGAAAACATCGTGTTCAGGTCTTTCTTACAGACTTCTGGTTAAGCCATGCAAAAAGAAAGCATATCACGTTCCTGTACTCTGCTTAAGACATATCAGGTTATCTTATTTCTGATTTTTCTTCATTGTTAGATACGGGTAAACATTCCCTAACACAGAGATGTAGAGATTTAGGGCACTATGTCTCTCACAGATGTCACTATCTTTCTGCTAGAAATCACCACTTCCATGGCTTGGTATCTGCATGTGTTCCTCATCCTATTCAGAGGCAGGTAAAGTTACCCTGCAAATTATCTGGAAGTCATCTTGCCCTGAAGTAGAACAGCAGCTTTTGCATGTTCCTTTCATGGTCTGAGCTGTGAACACACACAAGAGACAGTGTAGGAAGCTTCTGGGGATGCCAAGCTCTTAAGCTGTTGTCTTTCAATAACTTCAAATTGAACTCTATATTTGGGGGAGGAGGAGGTTGTTGTTTGTTTGCTGGTTTTTTTTGCCTGGTAAGAATTCTCACCCCCAAGGCTATTACCTGACTGTGTCATGGGTAGGTACCTGCCTCTTGCCATTTGTGGGGGTTTTTGCTGGTTTGGTTTGGTTTGGTTTTTAGTGGGGGGGAACTTGTTTTTATTGGTTGAGGTATTTTGCTACTGGGCTTTGGATTTCTTTTGCAAAATACTTCAAAATATTTAAATTTCATCCCGTACTGAGCAGGAAAACCATCACTCCAAGAGGAGTTATACCTCATGGCTTCCTAGCTGTTGCAGTTTTCATAATTCTCCATATTTAAAATGCCTCTCCTTTTTTTGCAGAACTTGAAACACACAGGAATATGTGTATCAATATATAAACCATATATATAAACCACATATATATATTTGTGCTTATAGATTCATCCAGTGAAATATTTTTTAAAAATATGCTTTTTAAAATAGGTATATAATGGGTTTTGTACGTACTTCTGTAGTTTAATTTGCTAATCAGCATCAAAATGTACTATGGAAGTCTTACTATGGATCTGCAAATGAAGATATTGCCTTTGTCTCTAACTCAGAGCCCTCACTGAAGAGTGGTAAGGACCTAGCTGACCCTCTCTCCAAGGCAGTTACTTGATGTTGGCCTCTAATCTGAGAGTTGCAATTTACTGCCTGTGTAGTTATAGGCAGCCTCTTTATTGGACTTTTACAATCCCACCTTCTTGCAGGAGCTTGGCATGCCCCCTGCATGGGCAGCAAGCAGTTTTTGTCTACATTATAGTTGAACAGAAACCCTGTTTCTGGAGGGGCAGGTACCAAGAGCCCCCAGTAAAGAATTGTCTGCCATTAGCATCCTGTTTCTTTGTGCATTGGTTATGTGATTCATGCTGTGGGCTAACAACCTATAAAATGACAAGTTAAATAACAACATTTTTTAGTTAGTTTTGCACAGAGCAATATTTGAAACTGGAGGTAACAAACTGGCTTTTGTATAGTTAATTAAAAAACGTTCAATCAAATCAGTTTGCATAAAGTTTCTAGGGCATTTTTTTTACAAGCTGGTAAGTTATATACCCAAATTTCAGTCCAGTGTGAATTTTATGACTTTGGTTTTCAAGCCCAGAAATGTCTCATATAGTGGAAGTGCTGATAGTCCTCTTATCACAGAGACTGTAGTAGGTGCCACTGTAATAATCCATGCTCCTATAGTCATAGTCAACTTTTTTATACCCTATAGAAGTGGTAAATAATATTGGGACAAAATGAGTTAGGATACTTAGGATTCACTGTAGCAAAGAGAATCAGAACAACAAAAGCACTCTCACTGATGAAATTGGAAATGTTTTTTTTTTAATTAACACTTCTAATTAGAATTTAACATCTCACTAGCTTCGTATGGGATTTTTCGCTTCCTTAACCTCACGGAAACCTATCTATTGGCTCTAAATAGGCAGTCACTTACCATGCACCACTTGAGGATTTCAATTAATCCCAAATCCTCTAACTTTAGTGTGTGAACTTGCATTTTTCTCTGCATGCTATTCCCTCCTGTTTCAATTTTCTTACTAAAATCCTTCTCAACAGTTTCCTTATTCAATTATTTGCTTCTCTGTTTACCTGTCTATTTAAAAACTGTAGGATTTGGATTTGAAAATGGTGGGATGATGCAATACATATGTAGGCCCTGGTAAGGACTTCTTAACATAGCTCTGGGGAGACAAGTAACTACAGAAACTGTGCAGCAGAGAAACTGCGCAGAAACTTGAACCTAACTAGCCTCTGTCAACTTTGAAGTGAAAAATAAAATGAAATAGGTGTGGTGAAGATACTGAATAAAAAGGCACTTCTCTTGCTTAAAAAAAGAAGAATGTATACTTATATTTTTAATTGCATTTCTCATTGCATGATATGTCCAAATGTTTGACTACAGCCATCTTTGGCCCTCATGAAACTTTACCCTCAACCACTAGCTGGGTTTTGAGTGTTTCACATATAATCTTAGTTTAATTGAACTCACTGAGAAAGAGACTACTTCCTTTCCTCTGAAATTAGATTTCTGTTTTAAAAGGAAACAAAGACACTAAAAAACTAATAGCCAAGAATAGAATTGTAAAATAGTCTAGGTCAGAGTGGAATTAATTAATTCCCAGTACTGTAACCATGATGGTTTTAAAGAAATTGCAAGTTTCTTATTCTGGAGATGGGATAGAGCCCTCCCTGTAGCAGCAGCAACCTCCTCCCTCCCAACAGTTTCCTTGTATTACTAATTTACTTTCCTAACAGGTTAAGTACTCAAGTGCCTCACAGGCTGATCACCAGTCAGTCCTCTTTCTGTATTAGTTACTTTTGAAGTGAGTTTACTTTGATGGCAAACAAAGCAAAATGCTTGCATGCCAAGGGTTCTCTATGACTAATTATTCACCAGCCTGGAGTTTAGCTTGCAATTTGCTCACATGTAAAAATGTAACCATAGTGGTATCAAATAACACCATTGTAGCCTAGCACCTGTGATCCTTTTGAAGTTACATGTTTTAGAAAATATACTCTACGTGTTATGGATTCTCTGCTGCATTTTCAATTGAAAAACTCAACTACCTATCCAAGTAAACTAAAATTCCCTTCCTCTAATTATAAGCATATGAACTGCCAGCTTGGAAATTCTGCATTAAAATATTTACAGGACTTCATGGAAATCTTTTTTGCTAGGTGTCTTATAATACATCTCACAAATTCAAAAAGAAAAATAAATTATAGGTAACTCTCTATAAAACACTGACGTAAATGGATTGTGAGAATGTGATTACAAGTGAAATTTCCTCCTGTGGTGAGAAGTAACCGCAGTCTGCTTGCACTTGTTATAGGGCAGTAAAACCACGTAGAAGTATGTCTCAAATGCTTAGTCTTACATAATGAAACAAAGCAAAAAGGTAGCTTTTTAACCTTCCTCTGTTAAATTGCTTAGAAGAGTCATGCTAGCCTGGAGATAGCGTGCATTCCAATCTGGATCCATACAGCAAGGCTTTCAGCTGGAGTAATTTGTGACAAAATACATCTTGTCTTCTGACCCACTTTCCTCAAAGTCCAGATATTCAGTCCTCACTACACATAGAGACATACAAGATCTCCATATCTGCCTTGGTCTTCCATTTTCTTCGGTATCTGATGGTTTTTTAATAACAGAATACTCCCCAAGTAGGACAGCATCCATGATGCTTGATCACAAGAAAAAAAGGTCACTACTTAGAAAAATAAATCAAGCAAGGTGTGATTTTACTTAAAACATAACCGTAACTTAACTCCCTCTCAAAAGCATCAGCCGATTTCCTATGATGCCAAAAAAAAAAGCAAATGGTAAAGAAAGTAGCTTTTTCACATTGGTCAGCCTCTATCCAACACATTGTCTTATTCCTCCTCCGCCTTATTGGTTCTAGTCACTCTTCTTGTTTGCTTTCTGCTCCTCTCATGCCATGCACGGACCCCTTTTTCCTCCCATTCTGCTAATCTCATTTTGGTTACTTCTTGGTGAGGATCTGATCTAACTTACACTGAGGCTTCCCTGAGAAAAGCCATCAGCATGGTGACAACTTTATTGTGTTGATCAAAATCACCTGCATAAAAGCCTGTATTGCATACCGCCATTTTGGCCCATTCTATTTGCACTCCTTAGGAAGGCTGGGCATTACTCTGTCCGTCCGAAGGGCAATATTTATGCGTTCATTCAAATAGCTATTTGAGAGGTGAGGGACAAGGACTGCAAGCTTGACTTGTCTCCGATGCAGAGACTGGCCATACTACTACCTTTCACAATTCATAAGAGGATGACTGTGCTGTTTACTAGAGCAACATTTCAGGCCAAATTCAGCCCTGCTGTGAATGGGCACAACTCCACTGTCTTTGTACAAAGGCTGCCTTCCTGAGAGCAGAACAGGGAAAGCTCTTTGAACAGTGCCAATAATTGCTTCTCTTTTTTTTTTTTATTCATTTTTAAAAGACAGTGGAAGATCAGAGGCAGCAGCTACAATCCACAGTCTACAAATAGCATTAGTAAGAACACAAATGAAAGGCTTTGTGCCACAGTTATATAGCACATCTAACACAAATAGCTAGGCAGTGAGTGGTTGTTGATTAGCTATGAAAGAGTGGAAAGAGCACAGGGAAAACCTCTTCTGCATAAGTCTCCTATGATCTGGGGAAGTAGATGCCATTCCTTGACGAGGGGCCAGTGGAGGGAAGGGATGTGACTATAAACAGTGTTTTAAAAGAAACAGCAGAGAGTTTGAGGAAAAATCTTTCCATTGCTGCTTTTGGAAAGGCTTTTGGCTATGTTCTACTCAGGGACCCTGCAAGAAAAGTATGAACTAGTCTAGTGAAAAGGTGGATGGGAAAACAGCTCTGTACCAACAGGAAATAGGTAGAAATCATCATTGTACATCCTCTTATATACAGCTACTTTGACATAAATTGTATAATGGATGTAAAACAAATCCAAACACAATGCTAGTGTAACCACCAGTCTATTGAAGAAGACTGTGCTGAGCTCTTCAAAAGTGGTTTGATATTTGACCTTAAAATAGCATAATAATTCTCCTTTTACACAAGTCAGTAAATCTGAAAAGCTTCCCCTTAATCAACACTGCAAATGTGATTGTCTTCAGAAATAAAACAAACACTCAAAAAAGCTGTCAGGTAATGCTCTGAATCTCCAAAAATAGTGTAATTATCATGGAAATTTAAGCATGATTACATGTTCTTTTTAAGCCAGCCTGCGCATTATTTTGTGTATACATTCCTCATTAAAACCACACTTATGATGAACTTTCTTTTTATGGGAGTATGTTTTTATTGAATATTATAACCTGTAAAGGTTTAATTAAGTCAACAATTTACCCATACAACAGCTTTTCACCATCTTTATCTGTTCCACATGCAGTTAGCTATTCCTCAATCTGTCCCAGGCAGATAGACTCAGAACCTTGTTGGTATCTCTCATGAGCTTTGTTACTCTAGCTTGCTGGAGTTCATAACTCTGAGGAACAATTTGCTACAGCCCTAGTTAGGAGGTGATTTACAGGCCTGCAGTTTTCTCAAAGACTTTTCTAAAACACCCCGGGCAAAACGTTGTTTATCACAAACAGTGATGCATAATAGCAGGGGCTGACCAAGCTGTAATTATGTCACAAAAAAATCTCACAAATTTATCAAACCATTAGTGAGGGGACACATTTGTCTGCTGTGTGTATTCGTCTGCCACCAAAGTCATATTTATAGGTTTGCTTTTTAAAGCGAACATAAAGAATGTCCGGGAAACCTGCACTCAGATGAAAAACAGCATGATTACTTTCATTGTTGCCAGCTTCCGAACAGTGGACATCGCAGATTTTCATTCAAAAGCAGCCAAGAGCTCTTTACAACTTTGCTCACAGCTAAGCCAGAGTTTAAAGGAAGATTTGAGGGTGGGATAAGTCACGACAAAGTCTTCCTTTTGGGAATGAATGACCCAGTGTTTTAGGTAGCAGAGCTTTGCAATCACACTTCTTATGTGTGAACCTTACCACTTAGAAAAATTTCTTTGCTCCAGACTCCCCTAACAGATTATTTCTTAGTGGGCTTTGAAAGCAATTAATGCTTGTTTATGTTGCATATAAAATGTAAGAAGCCTCAACCCCATGTCTATTCCAAGTTAATGGAGCAAAATAAATAATTAGCGTGAATAACATTAAACATTACCCGACATACAAGAAGAAAAAAACACCCACAAACATAAAGTTGCTTCACATGCTACTTCTGCAGGGGAAAAAAAATCAGCACCATCTTTAAAATCTATAAGTTCTTCCAATTTAGTTATGCAGAGCCAAGTAGGTCAAAAGGCCATCAGAATAGAAGTTCTTCTGCCCTGGAACATTTTTTATAATTATTATATATGATGCAATATACTGAACATACAATGATACATTTTGATACCAGGCCACGTTTTTTTCTTTGCTTCTTTCATCTGCTGCTACTTCCTGACACACTCACCACACACACACAATCCTTTTTTTCGCAGGTTGCTGCATTCAATAGAAATAGGACATACTGAATCCATTTTATGCCCCTTGCTGCTTTGAGACAGCTCATGCTAGTTTGCCCTTGCCATAGCTCAGATCTACAGTTGTAGCAATGTATTCTGTGTTCAGGTAAGACTTGCATTTTTTTTGTCTCCTTATCACTGCGGAAAGTTGTATTATAAATACACAAATTCCAGTAAAGTTGGGATTTTTTTTTTTCAAGCAGGGCACCAGACTGTTTGGTTGGTGTTTCTTTTGTTACATAGTATACCGCGCTGAGCTATGGAATATAGCCCTGTGGGGAAATTAAATTATGTATATAGGGTTGCTAAGTGTGCTAAACCTCTTCAGAAAGCTTTGAATGTGTTCTCCTTCATTCTCTCTCCCTCTGGATGTTATTATTTTGCTTTTCACAAGGGCCTGTGCAGGTTGCCTTTACATCTCAAATTCTCTCCAGCTGAAGGTGCTGGAATGTCAGCCACTCACTTGCAGCAGGATTTTCTATTTCTCACTATTTTTAGGTCAAAGAAAAAAATAACAAAATGACAACAACTTTTTATAACAGTGAGCTTGTAGATAAACAGGAAGTATATTACAGAATAATCTTGCTCTAACGAAAGAAATAAACAGTAGCAAAAGTGACATTGAGGTCCTATGAGGAAGTGAGCATGCTATAAGTAAGAAAAATATGAAGGAGTTTGACTGGAGTAGGATATGCTATGCTTAACAGCTTGAATGAACGCATGTATCAATCTCTTCAGTGTTTAAAAGTTCTATAAGTGATAACAGCAATATTTTATTTTCTTCTTTAATAGAAACAGCATAGCACTTAAAGGAGTTTTGTGAACACTACTCTATTAAGAAAAGTCGTATATTATACTCTAGGTAGCCCAGACTTTCAAGCAACAGATATAAATTCCTATAAGAAAGACATGCAAGTTTAGGAAACACATGAAAGTGTTAGGAAAAATGAACATAAATTCCTGAACACTTGCAAATTTAGAATACAAACCACACGCTCCATAATGCATGCCATGAGGTCTCACTGTTACAGAAGATTTTCTGATTATGTGGGTAAGACCAACTTAGTCAAACTGGTAGACCAAGGTGATGTTGAGTTTTGACCTTCTGACTTTCCGGAGTCAGTGAGGCATTAATTGCATTATTTTCTGTTTGATTAAGCAGAAATTGTTCTGGGGCTTTATTTTTTTCCTCCTCTTTGTGAAACTTCAAGAAATAGCTAAAGAAAACTCTTTTATCTTATGTTTGGAATTTGTCTGAAGTGGCTTTAGCAGGGTTTATGGTCAAGTCATGCAGTTCTTGCTGAATTCAACAGGGCAAATTAGCCAAGGTTATCATGCTTGTTTGAGCTTGAAATTTTTTCTGGATTCATCAACTCCATCTCACTGCTTGAGATGGATCACAGAAAAGCATCAGAAAGATTTAGATGGGAGAAAGGCTATGACAGGCTTTTTAAAAGTTTTTCTTATTTAGAAGGCTGAGAAAGAGTGTCCTCCAAATTTTAAAAAACTTACAAGAGATTTTAATGTAAGTGATAGTGTGGTGTAGCGCAGTAAAGACTTCTAGAAATTAGATCCGCTTAAAAATACCCAGCATGAATCAGCTCAACCAGCCTGCTTTTGAAAATGTGGGCATGTTGTTTTGGTGACCTCACATTTATAGGAACCCAAAGGAACTTCCAGGCTCTAACTTCCAGAAAATCCCAAGCATTGCATTCTCCAACAAGTTCAACTGGAAGTCTCAGTCACATTAACAATTTGGCTGTAGCTGCGCAGTGAATGCCCACAGGTATTCCATAAATACACTGTCCATCTTCAGCTGGACACAGTGATTCACTCAGTTCTTGGCCAGATTCTCTGAAGCAGAAGTGCCTGTCATCAGTTTGGGGCAGTTTATATAGAGTTGCAGCTCCTCTTTGGACCATTTCTCCCATTTGAAAAATTGCCACAGTGAGTTCTCCAGCCTGCCAAGTTGGCAGACTCTCTCCTCAAAGCTGGAAAAGGGCCAGAAATTGCTGCAGCATTGTGAACCTCCAGTCTGAGTCAGTCATCAGCCTCTATCAGCACTCTTGCTTATGTTCACGGAGGAACTTCCTGATAATAATTTGGACTTAGCCAAAATCCCTCTGTCTTCATTTTAGGAAAGTGCTGAGCAGGGCCCTATTCAAATATTTGGATATACTCATACAGTAGACCTAGTCTCTTGATAGTTTTCCTGAAGAATAAAAGAGACTTACTAATAAAATATGCTGCATTTTTCTTTCTGATCTCTTTTCAGCATGAAGGGACATAGTCTAAATAGCAATAAAAGACTGAGAAATTGCCTGCTACTATGACACTCATCTGCTTATTTATAATAAAGCCAATCCATAATTTTGCTAATTTCAGCAGCTAAAAGATTTTCTGGAACTTTCCCTTGCTAGTTTTCTTAATTGTTTGGATACTACAGAGGCATGAAGAGCTATTGGGATGCTAAGTGATATACAGCCACTTGCAAAAGCTCGTAATGATACTTCTTATCCTGAAATGAACAGATAATTGAAAAGGTAGGACTTGCAGAAAATTAAGAAAATGGGGGGAATGATGGAGATTACTGTAAAAAATAGTAGATCTAGCTGTGAAGTTGGAATGGCCAGGTTTCCTCCTTCTAATTCAACAAAGCACAAAGAAAGGGATTTTCTATTAGAACTATTTTCTCCTGTAACTTTGTGTCTCTTGCTGAGAGGAGGTGAGATCTAGGCCAATGGATACTCTGGAAGCATGCCAGTGTATACTTATTCAAAAGTCCACTCAAGTCAGTGGCTGTATATTTATTCAAAAGTCCACTCAAGTCGGTGGCCAAAGTCCCATTGATTTCAGTGAAATCAGGACTGTAGTCTGGAGTTAGGAGCAGCTGCTCTTGCAAATCAGTCAGATGGAAGCCAGAATGCTGCAACCAGCAAGTTATTCAACAAAAAATAAAGAAATAAAAAGATGAAGAAAGTGACTTGTGTTAGGTTATGTGATTAAAGGCTCATTTTCACAGACACAGAGGGTTCCTGAAGCACAAGGGCAAGTGAAAGAGCCCCAGTACCCCAGTCAGAACAAGCCTAAGCACCTGCCTTGATCTATCACAGGGGTGATCAGCCCCATCAGCAGGGTGAGACTCACCATGATGAGACATTGAAAAGGCTCTTCCCAGAGCACCTCATGAACGGCCACTGAGTCAGGGACTCCTTGTGGGTTGCGAGGGGAGAGCATTTAGGATTGTACTGATTTATCATGGGAAGTTTAGGGCAGGAACCAAAAGTAGGGAAAGGAAGGGATCAGAGTGGTTTGGGGAGTAGCAAAGCATGGGAAAATAAAGGTGAAAAAGACAAAAAAATATGGTCTTATGTAAATAGGGTTGGTCAGTAGGTACGTCTGACCAGACAATAGGCAATGCCCTGTGCCTGGTCAGCACAGTCTCTCCTATTTTCTCATTAAACTCCACTTTTGACTGTTTTCCAGGATGAGAGGACTCTGTTCTGTGTACATGTGAGAACATGGGAGCCTGAGGGCCAGCAATGGGAATAGGACCACAGGTCACGGGGATTTTTATGTTAGCGTGCCAGCAGCTGGAGAAAACAACTACATGTGTATAATGAAAGTGTATATGTCAGTGTGAAATCACTAGCAAGCTTCAAGCTAGCCTAGCCACCTAATAGGACAAAAGGCTTGGGAACCAAGTACTGGGGCAACTGGGAGTCTGAGACAGAGACTAGGGAGACCAAAGTGTCCACAAGTTGTCAACTGCATGGTCCAGAAGGTTCAGAGCTGAAGGAACTTTGAGATCTGGGGTTGGCCACTGGTAAAGACATAGTCTGAACCAGATACCAGAGAGGGTCTCTTTGCATGTCAGTTCAGGAGGAGGCCAGAGTATCAAAGGAGCTACTAGGTAAACTGGATGTCAATAAGCCAGTTACTGCAGGGGTCCTTAAGGTGTGCATCTGTGCATGTGTGTGTGTGTGTGTGAGTATCAGCAGCTGCCATGAGACTGTGTGCCTGGGCGTTTACATGCCCAAGTGCCTCTAAATGGAGAGATGGAGGGTCCAGGGCTGGCTACTGGATTGTGTGTCTAAAGCCAGATATTGGAGGGATCCATGCTGTATGTATATGCTTTCCGCTAACAGGCTATTATTGTGATCAGCCAGAGAGGGGAACAAGATGAGGCCGTTGGTGCTGGTTTTGTTTGCGTGAGTGCTGTGTCCTGTCTGTGCTGCTCTGTGTGTCCAGAGGCGTGTATGTGTACAGTGAATTATAGTGGGAGATGCTTGTTGGGAGCACCTGCTCAGGTGTTCCCATGGAACCTGGATCATGGAGATGTGGCAGCCTCACCTCTTCTGTGCTATGGGTTCAGGCAACTCTGAAAAACTGGACTCATGATTTTTGTTTAAGCAGACATTACAGTTTACCTTGTATTTGTGATGAGAGAAACCATGAATAGCACCAAAGTGATTTGAAAGAAGCATTTTTGAAAGCCCTTTAAAACACTGCTTTATGTTCCTACAAAATTTTTAATATATTACAACTCTTAAACATGGTTGAGAGACACTAGCTCTCTCTTAAAGAAGGAAAGTGCCCTGCTCACTGCTGAAAGTAGCCTGTAGAATAGAATCCAGCTGCAGCTTGTGCTCACCACTGTGTTCATCCATGTCTTTTTTTTATGTCATTCATCCACATGTCTTCTGGAATGCAAATACATGGTGCTATCAAGCATTGAGGATGTTTTTCCAGGGCTAAGGTCTCAAGATAGAGCAGAGGGCTTGCTGGCTTGAGAATACCAAATTAGCATACAGGTAACTGATGAAAACTGATATAAACAAAATGAATATCACTGTTATCTGGGCTGGTCCCCCCTCACATTCAAAAAGGAGGTAGAAAGCAACTTAAAACTCTTTCATTTTTTTTCCAAACCCTCCTGCCCCAGGTAAAAACCAGGAGCTGTTTCTTATAAACTGTTTTTCTGTGTCATTCCTTCACTGTTTAAACTCTGTCCATAACAAATTCTTCATGCCTTATTAAACTGCTCAGAGCAGTATGTTCTTAACACAGTTATTACAGAACTCTTCTTGACAACATTTCAGTTGCTGGAGTAGAACATCAGTATACAGAAAGGGTGAAGTTTTCTTTACAGATTAAATACCTTAATTTGGTGTCTGCCCTTGGGTGACATGAGCTAGGGTACCTGCTTTGTTATAGGCAACAGAGAGTTCTTCTGAAGCTGAGCTACACCCAAAACATCCATGCAGCTATCTGCACTGTGTGCTGTTAATTGTACACCTAAGTGGTATTGTATGCGCATGTCTATTTTTCATCCTGTTTTCTCCTTACCTGATAGCACACATGCCCTTAAAATAAGACAAAATATATTTGCTTGGTAGCAGCTTCCTCATTACACACTTCTCTTTCTGACCATTCAAACACTTAGTTTTATTTTCTGTTTCCTGTCTCTCCCAACCAAAGATACAAGCTGCTGTTATTTTTCTCTGCATCTAATTGCTTTGAATTTCTTTCCATTTTTGATTCCTGTACCAGTGTCATTCAGTTTCTTAACTAGAATAAACTGAGAAATTAAGCAGAATGACAGTCAAGGCCCAAGGCTGTAATGTTCAATGGCACATCTTTCTTAGTTGGATTCATGGACTGCATAACTCTGATTTCACATTAAAGTTATGAGATTTATAGAAGCACAGTTTTGATTTGTGGGCCAAGATCTTCTATGATTTTCTTAATCAGGCACAGAACAGATTTTACATCAAAGAGTTTGCAAATTTTCCTAGTGATTTCCTATTTTGTAGAAAGAAAATACCAAAAAACCTTCCCTATCTTTCAGTCTTGTTCTCCTGCTTGTGTCCTCCTGGTGAGGCAGAGAAGTTTTAAAATCTTTCCACTTTTCAAATTCTGATACTCAGCCAAGGTTCGTAATTCCATGTCATGTATCTTCTGTTACATTCAGCATAAAATTATATGCCTATGATCTCCAGATTAAAGTAAATATGTAGATTTATTTTTCATGTTTACCATAATTTTTTAACTGACACCATGTTCACATGTCAGGCCCAGTGACTGAAAAAAAAGTTACAAAGTACCAATAAGAATTCTATTTGCCCTGTTTGGTAGACTTAAAGGCTAATAAATAGCTTAGATTTACCAGGTTAATGTAATGCTGTACATTAATCCTTATGAAGAAAAACACCAAAACCAAGTCATTTCATGGATAATTTCCAAAACAGGATTATTTCTGTGTTCGCTTTCCATTTATGCTGTTCTTCCTACCTGAGATATCCCTGCTTGCATTGTCAGATGGCCATAGTCACACAAGAAGTCTCCAGCACAGTCAAGTACAGAACAATAATTCTTGACTCCTTTTTCTGTGCTTTACAAGTATTCTGATGTTTGTGACACCTGGCTTTCAAGTTGCTTCTCTGCTCTATCCATACATTTTACTGAATGCTTTTATCATTTCTGGGCTTGCTTGCTGCCTTGTTGTTGTTGTTTTAAAACCTCTTTTCACCAGCTGACTTTGAGTACTTGTCAGGGTCATGATCTACCTATGTAATTTTTTATTTTTTAGCTAAGGGAGACCCTTTTTTTCTTCTTCTGGGGCAGATATTGGTTATGGAATAATTCAGTTCATGACAATATTACCTTCATCATTTCTTTGACATTTCCATCTGTATTTGGGAGGCATCCAAGTGTTCATGCCAGTTGTGTTCATTGCACAAGAATTTTGGCATCAAAACCACTGATGACACATATTATATTTTTTTGAGGAGAAAAAAAAAAAAAAAGCCAGTTTGTCAGTAGGCTTCTTTCTTCTTATTTGCAGTCTGGCTGTCAACCCATAATATCATCAAAGTAGCTAGGTCTGTTGAGGATTGAGTAGAGAGAGAAATAAGTCAAGAAGCTTCAGAGGAAGAAAAAGATATAGCGCAGAGCTGTCCAGTCCAATAGACTGGGCTGGAAGTGTAGAGGAGAAGAAGCTAATTATATTCCCAAGAAGAAGAAAAGAATAATGGGTCGCAGTCTTGGAGATGGGGCACTTCCTTTCCCTTGCTTCTGTAATCTGAAGTCTGTGGGGACATCACAACAGCAGAGTTGTATTCCAAGTAACTGCATTTATTAAATATTTGTAAATGCCCTTTGCTGAGGTTTCTGACTCTAAGCACTTCTCTTTGGCTGCCAACAGAGATAGCTGACTACAAGGATTATACAATATTTAAAGCCAAATTCCTTCTCACTGCTTTCTTTCTCCCTCTGAAATGAAGTGTACAAAAATTACAACTGCTTTACCAAACCATGTTTCGGTGTTTCATAGTACGTAAACCTGGGAGATAATGTATATTTTCTGTTTGAATAATATCCTAAGGCCTTTATAGGAGTATCTGGAATAATATCTCTATTTCCTTCTGTATGTATATTGACAGTCTTTCCTGCTTAATAGCAGCAAAATAGCTCAGCACTTCCATACTCAAGGTGGACATTATCTTTATGGTGCTTTGTGGTGTCCCTGGCACTCATTTGCTTTACCCTGTGTTAGGGCACTGACACAGGAACAAGCTGCTGTGGGATAAAAATTTGCACCATGCAGAAGCTGAGTCATGGAAAGAATTAGGTTGTACATTCTTATCATGCAGTAACTGTCAGTTAACTGAAGTAAAGGTAAACTTTCATAAAAGATCATCAGATTTTTGTATTATGTTGGAGGTAATAAAAATTTGTTAAGCTTCTGAAACATGTAAGGTGGTGTTCATCTGAAGATATACACAATGTAGTCATCCATTTGTGAGCTGTTGGTTTAATAGCCTTCAATTGACAGAGTCTCTGATCCAACACAGTTATTCTGATTTTAAAATTTATTTATGTATTTGGTCATCTTAATGTGGCCCTGCAAATGTTTTTTTCTTTCTTTCCAGCAGAAAGGCACCGGTGGAAATTATTTCTCAGGTGGGCTTTCACATTGTGGAGGACTGGGTTTAGGTGGCTTAGGGCTGATTTAACGCTGTGCTGACTCTTTTTCTGTTATTATTAAAGCAATTTAAGGCTCTTTTTCCTAAAATTTGTAAATTTTTCTGCATACGACATGTATTTTTTTGTTCTCAGTACCTCAATATTATCTAGGATTTATCAAGGATCTCCACATTGCATTTTCTTAGAACAGCTGAATTTTTCAACATTTTCATTCTGAAGTTTTTTTTTCCTAATCCTTCTGAGGTTCTAAATCAGACTTCATTTTAAGGCTCTTTCCTTTCACTTGTAAAAACATGCAAATGACACTTCTCAATTGTTTTCTGAACTAAACAGTTTTAGGGATGTTACAGCATAGTCCTTGAACATTTCTGCAAAGTGATGAATCTGAAATTCTCTTGATTTGTCCTTCCAACATAGAAGTTGTTTTGCAAAAAAGGAAAAAGAGACATCTGCATGTGCCCAAATTCTTGAAGAATCAACAATCACTTGCCTTGTAGGACTGTAAAAGCACAGTCCTCAAATGCCTTCTGCATTTCTCTCTACCTGACCCTGTTTGTTTCCTGCAGACTGATGCAGCATGTTCTTACCGCAGTTCTTGAATGGCTCTAGGATGTCTTTTGAAAAAGCCACTCATGCTGCATGTTCTGGGTTTGAAATTGGCCTAAATCACTGTTTATTTCTGGATCATCTCATTTTGCATGCTATATGCTCTCTAGTCCTATGCTTCATCACTTATGCTCCCTTCAAAATGACAATGGGTTGCTAATTTTCTTAGCATTTTTATTTACTTTTTCTATGTTTCACTTTCATTTCAGATCCATCAGCAGAAGACAGAACAGAATGACCAGTGGTTTAAGAATACACAAATTCATAGAAATATCACCTATTAAAGCAAATGGTTTGTCTGCTGGTGTAGCATGGCTTGTTTTGACAGGGAACAAGTTACAGGTTTCAGCCCCTGTTACACTAAACACCATTGCCAGATTTCCTCATCTCTGTTTGTTATTACATACTGTGCCAGTCTATTGATATAGGAGATTCAGTCAGCTGAGCTTCTCAACTCAATCCTCAACTTCTTCAGAAGACAAAGAATTTTAATTCTCTTTTTTTCCCCAATGCTGTGGCGTGTTAAAGTCCCAAGGCTACAGCTTGCCATTTTCATTCCACTGTTCTTCTGAGTTGGGACCTGTATTAATCCTGGAGAACATAAGAAATCCTATTCATTCTGGATTCTAAATAACCAATTTATTAACTAAATTCAAGCACAACGATTGTATTTGGTTGGGACTTCATGAGGCAGAAGGTTTTTCCGTGTGGCTATCCAATGACCAAGGATATGATCAAGTTAACATCTGTATCTTGGAAAAAAAAAAAAAAGGTAGGTTATTGACATTCTAATTACTTTCTGTGATACTGTCAGCCAGTGATATTGCATTAGAGATAAGACCTTATCCTTTGAGATTTGGTTTAATTTAAATAAAATGTTCTGGTGCAAAACTGTCACTTAGCATGTCCAATAAACGTTTCAATTCAAATAAATTCCAGATGACCAGATCTTTCAGCCCTTGGAAACCATAAAGATCAAATATATGGGTATATTTGGGCCTGCCCTTTTGTTTGCATACGCGTGTGTGCACTTTTATGTGTCTGTGTATGTACTGCATTCACCTGCACCTGTGGAACAGTCCGACTTCTAGTGCAAGATAACTCCCAAGGACCCCACTGCAGCTGGAGGGAAAAATATCCTTGGGAGGTATTACTAATGGATTAGGTAAAAGGGGAGAAACAAGGACATGTTCATATTAACAAGTAAGCATCAAAGAAAAGCAGTATTGTTCTGTTTAGCACAAGGGAAGGACAGCAATTCAATCTACTGTTTGTGTAAGGGGAAGAATAGAGGATATATGTCTGGGAATATAGGCAGGAGGTGCAATAGAGAAGAGTGCAATGGAAGCAGAGGACATCTGTGGAATGGGAGGTGATATCAAAGACAGACAACTTACTGAGTACTTGTGGTGTCATTTCACCATTATTTATTCCTAGGTAACTCACATCTTATTCAGATATTTGATTGAGAGTGTAAGACAGTATGCTTTCAAGCTGCCTGTGAATTAGTGCAACAAAGTGCAGAGGAGCATTTCCAAGGGAAACAAAATGAAGCAGAATGCATCTGTAATCTATACGCTAAAGGCAAAGAGAGCCACAAAGGCAGCATTGTGTCAGTGTTACCAGTTTTAGTAAAAGGTGAGGTGTTTGGAACTAATAAATATGCTGATGGGAAATGAAGTGAGTAAACAGGAAAAACCTATCTTCTAATGGAAGAAGTGTACTAGGGGTTTCTAAAACCCATTAGGAAAAGGTTCCCTACACATGAGAACAATAGCGTTTGCTGCTTTTTACCATTCTCATGAATGCACATTTGGTGGCATTTAGCAGTTGCAGAAGACATAATGGCGTTTGCTCAATGTAAAAGACGTTCCTAATCTACATTCAACACATCTACATACATGTGTGAAAGCCATGGACACCTGACAGGCATAGGCTGACCAAAAAATTAGAAGACTGTCACAGCTAAGAAAAGCTTAGCGATCTCTAGCCAGTAACACTTTCTTCCAAGGGAAAGTTTAAAAAACTGACCAAATGACAGGGTACAGTGTATTACAAAGCCTATAGAGCTCTTTCATATCATGTGGCATGAGTTCCAGAAGCAAAGTCTATACCCATTTAGGCAGAAAGTGGTATGCTGATGTATTAAAAATACACAGGTTTGGTCTTATTGCTTTTGTGCACATCAGCTGCACATCAAAAGCAGTTCCAGCACTATTTGGAAGTGTTGAACTTCCTTATGCACTGAAGACTGATGGCTAGGATTTCTAGCTGTCTGAAGCTTGTATAGAAGTATTTCACCTACTGCTCAATGATCAAGGTGCGTACCTGAAGGAGAGAGACTGGGGGACAAGGCTCACATGCAAGGGTCTGAACCGCAATGCCAAACTGAAAAATTAATTATTTTCAAAGTCCTGAGCTCATGAAGCAGTGTGTAAGCTCAAGAGAAAGCTTGTTAAATGTTACTTGTATACTCAAGCAATCTATACGTGCCAGAAAACCAACTTAAACATGTACAAGAGCCTTTCTGAGTTATGAAAGCTGAAGCCAGGAACTGGCACCAGAAAATGTCTTATCCACTGGCCACTGCAATAACAAACCCTATGCAGTGTAGGTGCAGTGTAGGTACTGAGTGAAGGAACAGAAATATTTACCATTTCAAATGGTTTTATATATAAAGGTCATTGTGTTAGGCATTGTACAAACACAAGCCAGGTGGTCTCTAGCTGCTGAACTGCATTTTATATATATGTGTATGTCAAGATGCATACTTGAACGTATGTGTTTCTGTAGACATATGCAATGATAACAGAATAGCTGAGGACTACAAACAAAAATCAAAAGGGAACCACAAGGCAATGGGACTATGAGAAATGAGATAAACTGTTACAGACACATCGCACCAGCTCTCTAGCTGTTGATGGTTTCCTTTGTTACCTAAACATAAAGGTCCTGATTATGGCAATGTCAATATAGTGTGCTGTAGTAATCCACATCTAAAAGAAGATTGCATGTTCATATACATATTCTGCCCAGTAGAATCAGAATATAATCTCACTGCTGTTAGGAGAAAATGAGGTGACTTCTTTATATGGATCATATAAACAATTACAGCTGATGTGAAAATATGGGTTTATCTATCATCTTATATTTCTTCAAACATCCTTGTTCTTCAATCCTGTTTAACAAAATGCAAGCCACTTACCTTTTTACCACCTTGCATCTGCTGTCAAGCATCGCTCTCCTTACAGAAATTTGAGAATAATGCATAAGAAAAGCTGTGCCATAATTTGACTCTGTAACACAATAGGGCAAAAGTGGCATGTGCCATCAAGAATAGGGAATTTTTCTGTGAGCTGTGTTGCACACTGCATTAATTCAACTAATTGAATTTTTAGAGTCTTCTTATGCTAACAGTGAAATGTGAAAACACACTGCCTAAATGAATAAAAAGACTGCACACATTTTAGCAACTCATTGACTTTTACAATTCATATTAATATTTTTTTTTAATTTTAAAGCTAAAATCTTTTAAGCAATTAAAAATATTTAAGGCATTTTTTTATAAAACCAGTTTCAACAATGTAAGCAAAGTTAACAGGAGTTTCTAGGTTCCAACTTGTATTTGTTGTACCACAGCAAACAGTTCAAGGTAAATGAATGACCTAGATAACTAAATCACTGTTAGTCATTAAAAGGAAAGAACAAAGGACTACAAGCTAAAAGGGAAAGGGAGGGTGGAACAAAGAAAAGAAAAAGAAAATAATTTTTAAAAAGAAGAAATAAATGCCAACAAAATGTTGAGTTGCGTGCAATAGCTACATTTTATTTTTTACACAGTGTTTTTTCTTTTTATCTGGTTTATCAGTGCATGAGTCACTTTACTCAAACCTTTGTTTTCAAATGTCCTTAACTTTATCTTGCTTTTGTCCTGAAATTGGAATGCTATTTCACATGACAAAGTTTCTGTTTATGTGATAGTCTATTACTTGGCTGTGGGCAATTTTTGTCCTTCTAATTTTAAAATATTATTTTCCTCCTACCCTTGCCATCCTGAGGCATTTGGTCTAGCTGTGTGGTTAAAGTTGTCATTCACCTCTGGATCAAAAGATCAGTGTCAAAACAAAGTACTTCCTGAATTGACTTTATGGGCCAGACTGAAAAGATGACAGTAAGAGAAGCATCAGTCAGAGATAACATTTGTGTCCATGGTTGTCACAAAAAAAAATCTTTATATAACTAGAAAAAAAACAGGTCCTTTAGTAGAGTTGGCTGAATAATTCATTGTGAATAAATTATCCAGCAGATGTACTCCCCACACATTGCTTTTTGTTTGTTTGTTTGTGAATGGTTTGTGAACAGACCTTTTCTTCTGTTAATGTATTCCTTATTTGGAACTGTTCACCAGAGTCTTTGTGCAAATCAAAGATGCTCCCAGAAAGGTGCTTTGTGGTAATGTCAGCATTCTGGGTCAGATACATGGTTCATCTAGCTCAGTGCTGTATCAGTGGTCACCATAAGAACGTTGGAGTGTGAGGAAACATAACCTTCTCACTGAGATTCTTTTCTTAGTAAACTCTTACAGATTGTGAAAACCAATGATTTTCAAACTTCCATGAGGGAGATTCATCAAGGTTTCTTAGCAGAAGTGTTTGTATAGTGATTTGTCATGAATGTGCCAAGTTACATTTTGACTCACTGTGGCTGTGATTAATTCCACCACAGTAAGCAGAGTTGCTTTTCCTGTTAAATTTGCTTCCTGATCCATTTTTCTGTTGTGGACAGTCATACCATACTCACAGCTTTCATGATGGTCACTCAGTCATGTAGTCATGCAAACACAGGATGAGAGGGCACCTCAAGGAATCTTCTAGAATATTGCGGGTATCAACTGAGCCTGCATGACACCTAGCAACTGCTGATTTAATCTATTTTTAAAACCATTCAGTGATGTAGGCTCCACAGTCTTTCTAGTCAAGCTGTTCTTTACCATTACAAAGCTGTTATTAACATCTAATTCCAGTTTCTCTTACTGTTAAGGCCATTCTTTCTCATCTTTTGTCATTTGGCATAGTGAATAGATTATTGTCTTTTTTTCTTTTTTTGAAGCCTTTTACATGCCCCAGCCTTCATCCTTTTAGTTTTCCTTAATTCAAATATTTGAATCTTTAAATTTATTTTTTTTGTTTGAGGGTTTTTTTTTTTCCCAAGTGCTTCTCTTTGTAGATCTGTCTTTCCCTTCTTTGCTTTCTGTTCTCATTCTGATATCGTTCATAATGTTGACAAGAGCTGGACACAGCACTCCAGATGAGGCCCTAAAAAGTGGCATAAAGCTGAAAGATCTGTTCATATTTTTTGCAAGCTATATTCCATTTACACATCTCAGTATGATGTTTGCCACCTTCAGAACAGTATGATATTTTTGATCATGTTCTTTAGTCTACCCCTTGGATCTCTTTCCAAAAACTGCTATCTAGCCAGCTGTTCCCCATCTTGTGTTTGTGAAGTTGATTATTCTTGCCTATTTGTACTAACTCATGCATGTCCCTACTGGTTTTACCCCAATTTTCCAGGACAATTTCTATAATTTACAGCGCTTATAGCCTCTACTCCACTCTCATGTGGTCCTACTTGGAGTCCTGCAACCAGCTATGGGCCCTCCAGTGGAAGAAGTATGTTGGACCTGTTAGAGCAAGTCCAGAGGAGGCCACAAAGATGGGCAGAGGGATGGAGCACCTCTCCTACGAAGACCAGCTGAGAGAGACAGACTTGTTCATCCTGGAGAACACTCTGGGGAGACCCTT
Organism: Psittacus erithacus; assembly: GCA_009867235.2. Lineage (NCBI taxonomy): Eukaryota > Metazoa > Chordata > Aves > Psittaciformes > Psittacidae > Psittacus > Psittacus erithacus. The sequence continues at coordinate 49,418 of WYDI02025735.1, read as the reverse complement.
TAGCAGCCTTCCAGTACCTAAAGGGGCCTACAAGAAATCTGGAGAGGGACTTTTTACTAGGGCATGTAGTGATAAGACAGAGGGAAATGGCTTTAAGTTGAAAAGAGGGTAATTTAGATTAGATATTAGAAAGAAATTCTTCACTACAGGGGTGGTGAGGCATCAGAGAAACTGTAGCTACTCCATCCCTGCCAGTGCTCAAGGTCAGGTTGGATGAGGCTGCTCCATCCCTGCCAGTGCTCAAGGTCAGGTTGGATGAGGCTGCTCCATCCCTGCCAGTGTTCAAGGTCAGGCTGGATGAGGCTGCTCCATCCCTGCCAGTGTTCAAGGTCAGGTTGGATGAGTCTTTGGGCAACATGGTCTAGTGGAAGGTGTCCCTGGTCATTGCAGGGGGGGCTGGAACTAGATGATCTTCAAGATCCCTTCCAATCCAAACCATTCTATGATTCTATGCTTCTATGATTCGAAATGCTAAGTCTGTCTACTATATATTTCAGACACTCAGTTTCATTCCACATGCAGATTTAACAATCTGTTAGGGCTTGTTTGCTTGATTATTTTTTGTTGTTGTTGCTGTTTTTAAATTATTATTTTATTTGCTCTTTTCTGTTACTAATATTCTTAATAAAGTATATTGGAAGAGTTCATATACTGGGCAGACCCTTTATATATATATGTAAATGTTCTGCTTGTGCCTCTTTTCCAAGCAAACAAGCAATATTTAGTCTCCTCCTCTTAAGATAACTCTGTATTGGAAAGTTCTTCACTTTCATAAAATAAAAAAGTTCACATTATCTGGCTGCTCTAAAACATATCATCTCCTATATCTGCATTTTTTTGGCTATGACCAACATAATGTCTGGAAGAACAAGATGAAGGGATCATTTATCTTGATGTATTGCCTCTACTGTCATCAGGCCCTTTACACTGGTGTCATCTATGTTTGCTAACAAAGATACTGTATCTCATCTAACTAATTCACTGACAATAGCTTCTATGAATATGTAAGAGAAAATTAGTATATCCTACATTGACAAAAAGCTTTTCAAGTAGCCTGTAAGGGTGAGCCTCGTCTGATTAAGCGTAGGTTTTTACCAGAGAACTATCTCAATTAGTAATATTACCTTCTCTTTATACTTAGCGGACAGCAGTTCCTGGGACCTTGTATAAGAAGCCTAAAGTTGGAAACATGAATATCTCTGAGTAAATCGCTTTTTATGAGCTCAGTAAGCACAGTCCAGTTTTAAGGAGAGAGATAGGATGAATGTCATTAAAGGGCATTGCCTGATGTACACTGAAAAGCTGTATATTTCAGGGTAGTTTAAGCACAAGTGTACTTGAAGAAGTCTTTGTATGAAATTCACATACAGAGTTAAAAGCAAGCTCATGTCTGAGTAAATTACATCAAGACACCTGTATTGATTTGCCAAAAAAAAAAAAAGTTTATTAAGTGGAAGATGTTACATCAGGGTTTAGCCACATTTATTACTTCTAGGTAGTCTAGTTTCATTTTATAAAACAAACGTAATGATTGTACTCTGCTTTATCTGTGCACACCTTATTTGTAATGATTTCTGAATCATGTGACTGTATATTTCATTAAATTCAATGACAGTGTCTGCTCATGTCTACTAATCTACCTGAGTCCCCAAGCAATAAGTGATTTTAATTTAAATATGACTATATAAAACCATAATTGTCATTTTTTGAAAAGAAAATAAGGCTACATAGAGGATTATTGTTCATTAGAAGAATTTCTATTATAAAATTTTTCAAAGTTCATCTTTCTTTTCTTATACATGCTGTTGTGCACTAGCTTCCTACATTATTAGCAGTGACATTGGTTTTAAAAACTCTGTTTCAGAACCACCTTGTAATAACAGTTTAAAGCATTAACTTCAAGACTTATTGATTATGACTGTATCAGGTAACACAGCTCTGGTGAGCAGTTTGGAAAAATTTATCCTAAAAGTGGTCATAGTTTGCCTTTCAGAATGAAAACAATAATTTAGTGGGCTTTTTTAACAAACAAACAGATTAGAAGATGGGAGTTGTAGAGATATTTTAATTTCTGCAAGTGGTGATCATGCATAATCTGTGTCCACATTTCTGATCCTGTTATCTTCCATTTGGGTTGAATTTGGCCCCACCACTGCCTCATTGAGCTCCACGGAGCTAATTGCAGAGTGAGCTGTTACTGAGAAGCTAGTGAAAGCAAGCTAAATCTGAGACTGTTCCCCATGATACACATTACTTGCAGTAGAAGAATTCTAACATTTTAATGTGGGTTTATACTGAAATAAAACAGCTGTATAAATCTCAAGTGGAAGTGGAGTGAAAGGACAATCTCAATGCTTACGATTTTGAAAACATGACTGGATTCACTATTATTAGCAGTAGAAGATCTAGAATCAGAGAGTGCTACATCAGTAATAACTTGCTTTTAGAAATCTCTGTATATGTGAGGTACTAATAGACTTGATTTATCCCAAGAACTTGTGAATAATTTAGCATTACCTTATCAATCACTGGCAGCAAACACTGTTTTATCCAGGAATGAAGAGCTACTTTGAAAATACTTCCTAGCATACTGCACATAAGAAGTAAAATAATTTATACAAATTTCAAAAGTTACTTTAAAAAAATAGTAATGCTGTATCCAAGAAATCTTGTTCAGGTAAATTCAAGAATTTGATTTTGGAGATCAAATCAAGGATACTCCAGTTTAAATTTGTTGTTTATTATTTCCTTGATTTCAACATCAAACTGATAAGTCAAAATATTTCACTGTGATTTTAAGGAAGAATCAGATCAAAAAGATTCTGCCATAACACAATTCCCTCTGCCTCTTTAGCAAATGTATTTATGACAGGATTTGCAGGTTTTTGGATCATCAAATTCCCTGTTAAACACTGAGTATTCACTGATGTAAAGTGAAGTAAACCCTGGATACTGATGTGATCTCACCAGCATAAAGTCTATGTACTAAAATCATAGCTTTCTATGTGCTATTTGTCTGTCTTCTCATTGCTATAAATGAACAGAAACAGAATTCTAAAGATAAGGGTCTCTAAGGTGGATAATTCAATGAACAATCAAAAGCATTGGAAAATAATTTCTTTCTGATGTGGAAGTGACAGAAAAAGTGAAGTTGTGAAGGCATCAATTTTATTTTGAAGTCACCAACTATGACTGAGACCATCCCTGAAGGAAACAGTCATATATGAAAGCTTTTCTTAAAATGTTTGTTTAAAAATATAATCAATATGCTTATCTGTGATAAGAAACAGATCTACAGCTTTTAATAGACCGATCATAGCAGTTAGCTTTTTCCAAATTAATAGTTTAGTGCAGGAAACAATATAGTACTAAATAAAATCCATCTTGGTATATCTTAAAATTTAATAATCTTGCTTCACAAAAGTAAAGATTCTATGTGATGCTCCTTCAAACTACAAATAATGTATGCTGGCACACCATGTAATCTCAATGGTAACACGTTTGTTTACTATTCCCTTTTAGTAGAAAATCCCTAAATGCAAACAAATTTCTGACACTATCCAGTTCCTGTAAATGCGAAATCTTTATTAGAGAGTCATCTTCCAAAATGCTTTATTATTTAATCCACTCTGCCAGTTTAGTCATTTTTATGGAAATGCATCATAGCTGGTTTTCACAGCATCACTAAACTATATTTTACTTTGAATCTTAAATATCATTGAGTAAATATATTAAAAGGAATGCCTTGTAATTGATAACTGAGTAATCAAAAATAGAATAAATGGGTGTCCATCTAGGCACATTATTTTCTTTGTTTTCTAATCCTTTTGTTGTGCTTCATTTTGTAAGTCTTCTGTATGGCTGAATAGAAAATGTTATCAATAAAGGCAAGCCATTAATCCACCCATGACAAAAATTAAGATATATTTGTCCTTTAAGGCTGACTGCCTCTGTTCTGTTCAGCTATGGAGGTCAATAACCTGCAAGTGTTTAATGAATATTGCTATAATGTTACTTTCATTATTGAATTAGAGATGGCTTTGAAGAAGACATAATGGTTTGATCTGCTTTGTTTTATATTTATTTAACTTTAGAAAATATATGAGTTATATTTCTTCAGTTAATATTTTGAAAGAACATGAATATTTACAAAAGATTTACATTAGAAAAAAATAATATTAATAAAAAAATATAATCTTTCTGTCTGTTAATAAAGACATTCCTACTTTTGTGAATCCTAGCAAATCTGAAATAGATTTATTACTGAAGACTGTTTCACAGTCCTGGGATTAAATTATTGCCATGTAATTTTATATAAATATTTTATATATTCATTATTTAATGTTAGTCTTTATTATCAGCAGATTAAGAAAATGGAAGGGCCAATTAAAATCACAAAGATGTCACTGGTAACACAGTAAGAAAAGTTCGGAGTTAAAGTCTATTTATAAAATTAACTTAAACCCAGAAGTAACGATCTGCTCTTCAAAGCACTTAATGAAAGCTCAAAAAAGCATAAAACAAGCTGCACCCAATTCTAGCAAATGTGCGGTGAACATGTCTAGAGAACAGGTTTACTTCTAGCCTTAACACTTTTACAGCGGTCTAAGGAAACTACCCTCGTTAGTACTTCCCTAAATATACCAGGCAACATGTGGAAAATTTCTTCTGGCCCTCAATAGGGACTTCAAATTGTATTGATAGACCAAAGGCTTGTGTATGAGATTGTCCTAGGTATTTACACTGCTATGTATTTCACAAATTCCAGCAAAGAAGGGAAAGGGGGAGTTACTATTTCTTCTGCTTCTGTAAGTATATATATTTTGCCAGAATGAGTTACACAGCAATATTACAGTAGTTTTCTATAGGAAACCTGACAGCAAAGGAGTTTACTACAGAAAATCTAACCAATTCCAGTTTTCCTAACAAAACAGACCTGAAATAGAATTTCTTAGAAACAGCAGATGTACAATTCGACTCTATCAAAAGCCTTCTCATCTGTTAAAAGTGAATAGTTCCTAAACCCGCCACTAGATAATAACCTGATTATATGATGAAGAGATACAGAAAAATAAATTATATTTCAAAATCTTTTGTAATTCCCTTAGTTCTCTTGTAAGATTGCCTAGAGCAGGCAGCGCCACAATACAGGGCACTGAACAGAAGTTTCTTTGTAGATTACACAAATTTTTAAAATATGTGCAGTCCTCACTTCGTTTTTTGCAAAATCTTGCAATTCTTTTTTGGTTTATGTCTTTCCTTTATTCTCCAACAATGTATCAGACACAGATTAGCATAACTCATGGAACCACCCAGTTATCTGTGTTGAAACTATTACTGTCTTAGGCAGTTTAGCAGTCATTGCTATTATTTTGCTTATATGAAAAATTAATGGTAATGTTTGTGTTTAATAGTATTTTTTTCCTTGAATTAAAAGTAACTATTTTCTAACATAAGTCAAGTTATGCTTAGATAAATATGCTTTGTAAATAACAGACATGCATGTTTCAACTAACATTATATTAGAAATACATATAAGTAAGCAAATTAAATAATGGAGGGGGGTGTGTGAAAAAAACAAAAAAACAAACCAACAACTAACACTAGGGAATGGTAAAATCAAAATTATTCTTGTAGTAGTCAGAAAGAGGTTATATATACTAATATGCCATACCTGCCCTCCAAATGCTATTACAGTTTCAAGTGAGAAGAAACAGAAAGTATAAGAGTGCAAGGTTTCAGATACTGTGATCAATACTTCAACATTTTCATAACAGTCCTTCTGTTGACCATTAGATGGGTGTAACTCTAGTTAGAAAAAATATATATGCATGTGTATTTCAAAAATGCTGCCAAACTGCTAGCAAAATGAATGTGAGGTTCAAATTTGTTTTGCATGTGTGTGAAAAGACAATAATTGCAGCCAGTTTTTCAGTGCTGTGGCAGGTCACCAATCTACTCTTTGAGAGAAGCTGTCTTCTAGAAATTGTTATTTTATTTAGTAGAATGTTTTCTAGCTGTTATGGTTGAAAAGAAACTGTGATGTGAAAAGGGTATTGAATGGAGCAGTGTCCCATTTCCAGACATAACGCCGTGAGATACATTCATCAAAGAAGGCGATTAACCTTTATACCTAGAGCCTTACTTGTCAATATCCTTAACTTTTATTCTAATGATCATTTTATCAGAAAAATCTGCTGCTTTTAGTCCCTCATTCCAGACTGCCAATCACATCTGCCAAACATCTAGCTTTCTTGATGGCCTTCTTCATATTATATGTTGTGAACATAATGACCTTACACGTATGAAACAGTGAAAGAGTAATATAAACTGAACAGAATAATAAGATAAATAACACTACTTATAGTTTTGCTTGATACTGATATTACTGCTTACATTGCTACAAAGCACTTTCATATATGATTAGTCAAAATCTTCTTCAGCTAATGGATTCCAGCAAAGAATTTCTAGTCTGTCATTTTATAATGTTATACAACTCAAGGTCTCCCACCCACATGTATCTGATCCCTACAGATTACAAATAGAAACGTGGTTTATATTTAAACATGCAACCAGCTTCTATTGTGTGAAAATAGTGTTATTCTTTCGTAGTGTGTCCAGTCACATCTTTCACTGACATATTTCTTCAGTGTCTGGGCTTGTTTTCTTTTTAGATACAAGTTTCTCAGTAACTCTAATCTTCTTTCTGTCATACGTTATTCAGTGCTATGACTTTTGAATCTTTCTCAATTCATAGGATTGAATTCTACTTGCTCTAACTTAAGAAAAGAGATTTAGCTTCAGACTCAGACATCTAAATTTAGGTGTCTATGGATAGCCAGGTTTCCTGTTGTAGTCCCCACAAAGTTGGATTTCAATTTGATTGAGTATGCATACATTCCTAAAGCCATTTCAAATACCCTGTAGCATCCAAGATATTGACATAGGAGATATGATTCAGGACCTAAGTATATAATGCAATAATATGAAAACTAAGGCTCTCCTGCAGTTGGTGCTTTTCTGCTGTATCCCAGGAAAGATATGCAAGAACATCTTGAATAGCACTCACATTAAGATGACTGAAATAGGTACCCACTTGACTTAAGCACTGGAATCAGAAAGTAATTCAGCTGAATTAAATTAGATATCTAGTACAGGAGACTAGGTAAAAGCTCTTTTGGTCTTGCTAGCTCTGTTGACCAGCTCTCCATTGACTACAGTGGATACTGATGATGCCTAAGGTTCATAGGCACAACTACACTCTGTGTAGCCATAGGCAAGCTGAATTTTACCTATGCTGTCTGTTTCTTTTTAATTCTGCAGACTCTTCTCCCTGAGCTATTCTCCTGAACTTTTTTCTTACATAACCTTTTCCTCCTCTGGCAAATAATCTTTCAGATGTATCTTTTCTCACATTCATTTACCATAAACCTAAATACTATTTTCTTTTGTCTCTGTCTATTTTTCTACCCTCCTAGTTTTCTGCTGTTAATATCATTCTCATAGAAATTGCCACAGGTGTGACTCATTTGCTCTGAGCTAAATGTTTGCAATATAGATTGCAGCTCTAGAAATCCAGCTTTGCCTCCCTTTACAGTCAGTGTAGGAAGGTGAAGGCTTTTAAAAAGTGGTTAATTGGATTTATTTGAAGTAGTAACTCTAAGATGATAAATATTATGCTTCCAAATGTCTGGGATTTTTTCCACTGAATTCTGTTTAGGAAAATTCCTTGTGAACCCAAAGTAGGACTGCAAGTTGAACAAGTTCTGGAAAGTTAAGTATTTTCACTGTTTTATCAATATTATTTACTGCTAAAATCACAGATGAACTATCTAATTTAATGTAAATTATCTAGTAACACCTCCACCATATTTTACTTTATACATAGAACCACAATGCTTGACTTACTAACCTCATATGTGTTTTAAAACATGAAAAAAAAAAAGGACTGTGTGTAGCTGTGTGTACTCTGATGTGTGTTTTGGCATGTTGCAGAACAAAGGAGCCCAGGGAAAGCTCACTAATTCTTTTCAAACTTGTGACATTGCAGCCAATATTTGATCTCCAGTCTTACATCTGATTTATTTCGTTTGTAGTAAATTATCATTGTGGCATTGTGCCTTTTGAGCAGACTTCATTGATATAAAAATTAGCTCTGATCTGGCCAAGTGAAAAATATGTAATGTCTCTTAACAATGATTCCAGTGAGAGTTCTTGAGGACCCTTTTTAAAAATAACGAGATAGTTGTAACTCCAAATCAATGAATATTCAGCAGTGTAACCATTGTCCATCCAAAATAGCTTGGAGTTAATAAGAATAAAAAACAGGTTTTGACTATGATTATTGAAGTGATCCAAGCAACTAATTTACATGACCAGACTTGTAATTTACTTACTGGACTACAAATGGCAAATTCCAGCTCATGCATTGAGTAGTTTTAACACTGTAGAAAGCATTAAAAGTCATACAAATTTTGAAAGAAATTACACAAATACAATAAGAACGGTGAAATAGGTCAAAACAGTAAGGTTTATCCATAATTCCTCTTTACCCCTATGCTGTGTGCAGTTGAGAATTCAACTGGCAGTTTAAAAAAAATGCCCAAATCCCTTTTAGTTTGTTTGAATATACATTGCAATTTATAATCATGCATTACTCTATTTCCACAATACACAACAAATCATATGCCATAGAATATATTAATTTAATTTTTAATTCAATGTAATAATTACCTATTCTTTCAGGTTCATTTAAGAAGACTTTTCATAAGATTGGAATTTGACCCAAACTGTCCACAATTCAGGCTGATTGCCACATGCTCTAGTTAAGGTTGACCAATGAAGTCTAACGACATGTAATCTGAAACTCAGATTAAGAGAAAGACATGCTTTTTTTTTTTTTTTTTTTTTTTCTCTTATTTACATCATTCTCCAGACTTTCTTGTCTCATCTCCTTGGTGATGGGAGGTTATTGCAGCTGTTGTCAAGACCATCACTCCAATCCCAAAAGAGGATGACGATGCTGTCCATAGAGTACATAAGGATAGGGATGAAGGTGACAATTCAATCTGCTCCTAAGTACTTTGGAGAGAACATACATCTAACTGTCATAGCCTGGTTATAAACAGTTGTAAAGATATAGAGAAAAAAATGAAAAAAAAAAAAAGGAAGATAAGACATTCTTTAAAGAAAAAGCACACTTATTTAGAATTACCTTTGCCTGTGCCTCTATGCAACTTGTGATTATGCATCACTGATTTCCAGAAAAGTTATGTATTTATATGGATAGCAGGAAGGTCTGATTCTAGTGGCTTAATAGAAGATAAACTGCTTTAATTTAAATTCACGCCCTAGGATTTAGGACAATATCTGTCTGTCAGCAATTACTCAGATACTTGAATGGGGAGTAAATAATTTCATATTTACTACCTGTGAGATTGGTGTGCTTATGTGTATTCTTCTGAACCATCTGGCACCAACTGACCTCCATGGGATGACCAGTTAAGCCATGCAGTAGAGTGGCTGAGCCAGGTATATGAACCCCGGGGAGCCAATGCTGTGAAACATCTTAATGACCAGGATGATGGTCCACAGTGTACCCTCAACAAGTCTACAGATGATGCAAAACTTGCATCAGTGGTTCATACACCAAATGGCTATGTTGCTATTCAGAGGGACCTCAGAAAGATGGAGAAATGGGCTGACAGGAACCTCTTGAAACTTACCGATGGAAAATGACCAGCCTTGCATCTGTGGAAGAATAACCCCAGGCACCAGTACATGCTAGGGGCAGAAAAAAGCCACAACAGTGTGCCCTTGTGGCAAAGAAGGCCAACTGCCTCCTGGGCTGTGCTAAGCAGAACGTTGATGGAAGGCTGAGAGAAGTGATCCTTTCTCTCTGCCCAGCATTCTGAGTGCGTGGTCCAGATCTGGACTTTACACTATAGAAGAGACATGGACATACAGCAGCCAGTCCAACAATGTGGCATGAAGATGAGTAAGGGACTAGACTTCCCCTCAAGAGGGCTCTTATCCATGTCTTGATATGAAAACTTCCAGTTGGTGCGAAGAGAATCTTTTCTGAGAGTTTTAAATAATGACTGTAATGAAAAATCAATGTAATGGGGATGATTGGGATGGTATTCCTTTTCTTCACACTTGCGTGTATGGTGCTGTGCTTTGTGATGGTGATACCATTTCAGTGATTCAGCTACCCTTAACAGTACTTGCCCAGTGCCAAGGCCTTCTCTGTTTTTCATTCTGCTCCCACCCAGGGTGAAGACTTAGGGAAGGTGGGAGTTTGGGAGGGGAGAGAGTCAGGACAGCCAACCCAAAAACACCAGAGATATTCTATACGATATTACGTCATGCTCAGCAATAAACTTCTGGTGGTGGTAGGAGTTTTTTCTAAAGCAGCTATTGCATGGAGCCTGGCTAGACATCACTCAGTGGGAAGTGGTGAGTGAATGCCTTTGCATCACCTGGGGTAATGGTTTTGGTTTTTTACCACCCATTTTCCCTCCATTTAATAAACTATCTTCATCTCAACCCACAAGTTTTTCTTGATGTTGCCTTCCAGTTCCCTCCCCCATCCTGCTGGGGGAAATTGAGCTGGGTGGGAGCTTACTTGCTGCCTGGGTCAACCCACCAAAATGGTAGAATCATAGAATCGTTTGGGTTGGAAGGGACCTTAAAGATCATCTAGTTCCAGCGCCCCTGCCACGGGTAGGAACACTTTCCACTAGCCCAGGTTGCTTAAAGCTCCATCCATTTAGATCATTCAGATTAAATACAGATATGAACTCACGTATCGGAGAGTCTTACAGTATTAAAACAAGAATCTAGGCTAAAAGCAACTATTTTATACACATTAGCATTTGAAATTCTGCTATTTTAAGCAAAGACAGAAGTACTATAGAGGTTTCATGGAGCTGTATTTTGTAGCTGCTATAGTAAGATTAGCGATATAAATGACTCTCAATCATCCAGATTATTTAGATATAATTCACAAAATTGCAGCAGTTCCACCCCTGTGCTGTTTGAATATCTTACGATAGTATTCTATTTCATTAACTGCACACAACCTAAAAGTGGCAGTTTTGCAAAATTGCTTTTCATTTCTTTACATTTGTGTCTGAGAGACCGCAGAGCCATGAACAAAAGGGCAGTGAACATGGCTTGAGGAAAATTTCAGGAGACAGTCTTACACCTGCTGTCATTCAAGTTTCACTGGTACTGTCTAACACTCATGGGGGAAACAAATTAGTTAAATAGGCATTGAACTTACATATTAGTACGAGCAGCCTACTTATTAGGTAGGACTGGTTTGTTTCTTTTGATCCTCTCATTCCTGTTCTCCTTGCATCCCCCTAAATCACCTATTCCCTGAACGAATGTGCAGTATGGCTATGTGCTCATTTGTTTGTCTTCACCTGGTGCCTGAGGCCAAAAGGCTGAGTTGCATTTTTCAGTTATGGACAATTGCAAATGAGAAGCGTGGCATATGGGTTCATCAGTTCAGGACAAAGCTGGCTTTGCAAAGTGGGTTTCAGATCAAGTACCCTACTGCAGAATTTTCTCTGTTAAAACTTTGTAGATACTCTGCTTTAAAAGTCACATTAAGAATGCTTGAATATAAGAACATTCATTAATGCATAGCACATTGCTATTGCATGTAGGGCAGAGAGCAGTACAAAATATCTTGTTTTACTGAAAGGCTGGACCTGATGTCAGCTTTCTAGGCACTGCTAGAAATGAAGACAAAGGTCTTTTTTTCAGAAATGACAGAAATATTCTAACCAGATGTAGCTGGAACAAGCCTGATTTCCCAGAGGCTACTTTAGCATCCAGTAGTTGAAATTCAAGGCACACTTTTTAAAATCTGGGCTAAAATATACTAGACCCATTTATTTTTTGTATTATGTTTGAAACTATCACTAAGTAACATGTATCTAGACTGGTGGATAGGTGTGGGACTGTTTCTTTATTGATACTGGTACTGATCCCTTATCCAATAGCAAAAAGGACGTTTGCATCAGTTCCTGCAAGCTACTGTAAATGCATACTCTAAATGCACCAAGTATTCACCAGCCTGAACACTAGTTTGTGTTCAGCTCAGGATTTATCAAGCATTAGGTACTTTGCTTGGAATGAGCAGAGATTAATTTTCTCATTAAAATTAATTCAATACAAACAATTGTAGCATTTGGGTAAATTCATTGCTTTTCCTAACTCTTCTGCCTGTCTAGACTACATGAGACCATTTAAGAAAAGCCATTGCACAAGAGGGCAAATCCATCCATAGGAATTCAATTCTTTTTAGTCACCTCTGTGTTCACCAGACATTTTTAGATACTAATGCAACTCTTAGTGGTAAACTTGAAAAATTCAGGACCAAGGGGCTTTTTCTTGGCAAATGGTTAAGTTTTATATTTCCACCCTTATAGTCACTCCTACTGTGCTGCCCTCAGTGGTAATGCTGAAATAGTTCTGAACTAGTAAAATAAACCTTTAAAAAGTTTCAAGCAGATTTTCTTGATTTAAAAATTATGATTTATGATTATGTGAACTGGGTTTAATATGCATTAGGAATTCAAATGCTGTTGCAATAATTTTTTAGTAAAAGCTGCTTTTTAGAACTACCTTCGCACATTCTCTCCACAAGCAATAATTCTTCATCTATAGAGTAATTTATTTCTTCTGGTTTTAATATGTTACAGTTGAATGGTTGTATGTCTTTCCTGTTAGAGCATTACAAGACAGGCCACTTTTGCATTAGGCTGGTACTACAACAGATACCTGTGGTGCTCTTCATGGTTCATGTGGTACTAATTTAAATGGGAAGTTGCACATATTTCATTGAAACACTTGGTAAAGCCAGCTTTCACAGAAGGGTGCAAATGATGGACTGTTCTCTGTGTGCAGCTGAACTGCTCTAAATGTGTCAGTGCGGGTTATGGATCATTTCATTCACCCATCAGCTCTGGTCTGCTGTGTGTACAAATCACAGTATAGTGTCATCCAACAGAACATTCCTGACAATACTAGAACATTTATAGTACTGCCATTTTTAATAGGAGTTCTGCAACCCTGTTTAAATAGTATTACTTCTTTAACCCTTTAAACTCTGAATTTGAAGCCATTTTTTGTTTCCCTCTCTGTTACTTGCAGTGTCCCCAGTTTGGACTCTTTGCTAATTTTTCTTGGTTTCATAGCTACTGGGAAAGGAAATAAGAGGCACTCAAGGTTAAAGGCAAGTTGCAGCCAGGATCTATATTCAAGAAACTTTCAGTGTCCATAACTGGTATGTTGTTTTCTGTTTTTTTCCTTAGCAGTGATCTTTGGATAATTCAATATCCCATGAGTGTACAGTCCCTTTAAATACGAAACAGTCCACCTTCATTTTCTGTCAAGAATTGATTGAATTGACGATAAATGTTACATGATAAGTGAAGCATTTGTCTTTTCATTGTCAGAATGAAAAAACATTTTTTCGGCAGTTTCAGGACAGTATTTTCCGATTACATAGAATTTGCAGCTGAGAAAAGAAAGAAACTTGCTGAAATTTAAAGGAAAATTTGTCAGTGACTTCTCATGGACGGGAGAAACTGCAGAAAAGAAACTTAGTATAATTATAATTACATAAAAGCAAAGGCATGCATTTGTGTTTAGGGAGTGGCCAGATATTTTAACTCTTACTCTTTTTATCTTACTTCTCCTGTGTTAGAATTGATCCCTCCCAATCCTGCATAATAGACTGACGGAACTCACACTCAAAAGTAATGCTGATCAGGTGACATTCAAGTGTATGCATTCAGGCTTCCCTTTATTCTGCAGTTGCCATTTAAAACCAAGTGTTGTGAATATTCGTTTTCTCCTGAAGAAATGGTGACTTATCAAAGTGCAACAGACACATTCACAGTGGTGAAATTAAGGTAGTTTACATTATGTATTGACATTATAAACTCTTTTTAATCCAAAACCTACAGTCACTGGAAACTGACAGGCTCCTAACTCAGGTTTTCAGGTTTCTCCGTGGACTATAAGAAGACACATCATCTGTACTAGGCACCAAAATTAGCTGTTTAAACTTACACAGTGTTATTATCTCCTAGTTGGACAAGTATGGATTTAGAAGTCTGCATTTAAAAAACAGGGTATGGGATGCTTTAGTACAAGTCTTGACATCTGGTAATTTCTGCATATCTCCTAGATACATGGAGAATGTTCTGAAAGTAACACTCTTAAAACAAAATAAAGCAGAAATAATTTTTTAGCTGAACAGCATGGGATTTTTTCTGAATGTGACTAAGCCTGCAAGTCCATCTTGGTTGAAGTTAATAACACCAGCAAATTTTCTAACACCACTAATCATTTTCATCACTTGAAAACAAGGATCCTGGATCATAACTGGCAACCACTGTAAAAGTAAGGATATTAACTACTGAATATGGGTTACTTATTCCCTACTAACTCTAGTAGAGCGTACCCCCCTATGGACAATAACAACTATTAGCATTTGCCTTACTTTTACTGTTTCAAGCAACACTCCATACTCAGGCTGTGTACATGCATTGACAGTGCACCCACAAATAAAACCATGAGGTGTCATGGATTTTTTCATTGTTATTTTCAATTTATTGTTGTTAAACTTGCACTCAGCCGCTTCTCAGAAATAGAAAGGCCACACAGTGGCACCTTTCGTCTCTCCTGTGGGATGCAATGGCAGCTCAAGAGGTTAATGATATACGAAGAGGTGGGTAAAAACAATTTATCTCCTTGTTTAGTTGCGGGATTAAGTTGTTACTGATGATCATGCAGATTTCAGATATCTTTAACTGTAATTTTTCCTGTGGTAAAACTTACTTACTCTATTCTCATGTCAGGGTAAGGGCCAAGTTCTGCAAGTTTTGATCAAAATTCCTGTCATGATTTTTAAATTACAGATAATTAGTATGTGTTTTATTTGACTTGGGAGTATCATATAATTACTCACTGCATGCTCTTGCAAGCTTACAAGCTTTTGCTTCTAAGCTTTTGATTTTTCAGTGCACTTAAAGTTGAATAATCATTCACTAAATATATTTGAAATATTTGCTAAATATATTTGAAATTCAGACTGTAAAAAAAGAAAGTTATTAAGTTCATTGTGAGGATAGTTTTGAGTGTAATTTTGCCCTTATGTATATGATTGGTAGAAAGTTTTTTTCTCCTCCCATTAACTCCAGTGAGAGCAAAGTGAATTACTATTTTTGCTTATGTAAATTAATGAAACTCCATCAGTGGTATCAGCAAGCCTGTCAACATAAAATAACTAAAGAATTTGATCATATTTATGTCTTTTGTCCCTGTGAGATGATTACTGGGTGGTTTTTATATCTTTGACTGCAACATCTCTTCTCTCAGAGATAGAGGGCAAGGGTCTATTCTTGGCTTTTGCTGATATGCATGCTGTGTTATGGAGACACTCCAGCTTCTCTGTAAATAAAACCTAACAATACCATTCACACACACACCCCTGAGTGAAAAGAAAGCCATTATGCTTTCCAATTTCTGAAACTAAAGTTGACAGACAATGGCTATATGCTCTGAATATATGATTGAAATTATTTGCGAGATTAAAAATTGTAAATTACTCCATTTCACACCATGCGTAAATAATGTTTCTTTGTGCCCCTTCATTCAAGACTGTATATTTGGGAACAGTCACTTTTTCTTTAAAAAAAATCCATTTGTTAAAAATGAGACATGATTTCTTGCCAGGGAAGCTGACAGAGAAAAAAAAATATGGTGATGGAGAATATTCTTTTCATCTGCTTCTGAATGATCACTCTGTGATGCTGCTTCTTAAATTCCCTAGCTAAAAGCCAGCCTCACTGCAGAAAAATTACTCGTATCCATTTCCCAAATTGAGTAATGGCAAGCAGAGATTCTTGGAATGTGTCTACACCTCACAGTGAAAGGCTGTGTTAGACGTACTCTAGCGCACTCAGAGCAAGCTGGTAAGTCTGTGTAGCAAGAATATAAGCGTGTGACGCAGAAGCTATAAAACCACATTAAAGTAGCAAAGCCCTGACAGACAGGACTAATAAGCCCATATGCAGTGCCTCCTGCTCCAAAGATAACCCACTCCCAAATTGCTTGGGTACCTCAGTGTAGGACTTCACATACAGACAGTCTTGTCAAACGCCACACAGGAATTTTATTCTCTTCCCTGGTTTCTGCAAGGGGAGGCTTGTGGCTTCATCTTTAGATCAGTATAGCTGGATACTGGAAAGGCTGTACAGAGATTGGGCAAATGAATAAAAGCATGGAAGGATATTTTGCTGAAGGGGGATGTTCAGCACAGCTCGCTGGTGCTTCTGCTTCTAAATGGCAATATTTTTTGTGGGGAGCTGCTATTTAGGAGGCTTGCAGATTGATGATAACTATGATTTTTCCTAAAGCCACTTTTTTGTTTGTTTTCTTCTACCCAGTGTGTACTTATGCACTTTGCACCAAGTAACTGACCTATATAAACCTGTAGATAAACATGATTGCCAGTAACATATGGCTGTAAGAAGTTCGACATTATCTTGAATATGTTGTAGTGATTATTTGACAAAACATCAGTAATGCAGATTGTGTTTGACAAAAATAATGATGAAAAATGTGATTAAAACTTTAAGAGCCAGACCACATTTCACAAATACCGATTGCTTAATTACCACTTACCCATTGACCAACATGACTGTAACAATGAACATTTGTTTTCAAATGAACATTGCAAGTTCCAAATTGACTAGCGAAACAGTAAAAGAGTTTTCCCTTTCCTGTCTTACAAGTCTTCATTTTTTGAGCCTGAGTATATCGTGTTCCTACATCTCACACAGTTATGCAATGTGCAGGTTAGAATTAGTGGAATTCCTAAGCCATGAGAGAATTGCAAACACTTTTCCCATTGATATTCCACAAAGGAAGTGAACTTGGAAACTAATGTGGTTTTGGAAGAAAACTTGAATAGAGGCCTTTAGTGGCGTTTGGTTTTCACTAGTTGGCATGTTGTTCAGTTTTGTCCAATTATCAATAAATAAGGGGGATTAGCTGCTGGTAATGGTGCAGTGGACAAAAGGTGCAGGTCACATGCAGTGAATTCAGAAAAGTGAGAGTGTACTTATGAAAAAAAGCTTTTCTAAATTAGCAATAAAAAGAGATGATTAGCTTAACTGTTTAGTTTCTAAAGTAGATAAATCCTGATGATATGAATTCACTGCTGAATTATACCCTGAGTGATATGTCAAGGTTCATCTAACTTTCATCTTCTTACTACAAAATAATCATTTAGCTCTTCATCTAACTTGATGCACAAAAAGCCAAGCCTTTGGAAACCAATGAAAATGACCTTGAGAACTGAAACCAAAAGAGAAGATAAACAGAAAAGAAGTGAAACTACAACTGGTTAAAATTTAGATTAGTGATTTTAGAAGTTTAAATGTCACTCTGTCTATTCACTTGAAATTTGTCCTGAAAGGAAAAGTAAAAATTCTCAAGTCTTTAAGCACAGAATGTGAGCTTTAATGGAAGGTATTCAGTACAGAATATGTGTTGATTTATGCTATGAACAGTTCCCTAGTTTTTATATTCCCTTGTTCAGAATCAGCTTAAGCAGCAAGTTAATTAAGAAAAGTTTGGTATTTGGAGTTTAGAGATGCTGATCCTTTGAGACTGATGTTTCATACTGTCCAGAAATCTGAGAAATGATAGATCAAGAGTGATTCATACTCACATATTTATTTGGAGGCTTCAAGCTGGGGATGGAAAAACACCTCCTTCTGTATACATAGAATCTAGGTATCCAATAAAACTTTTCCATACTAGCTCTCCATGTGAAGACCAGAGAAGGACACAGTTAGGCATACAAGTGATCAGCAAAAGAAATATTTGCCGCTGACGCATTAGCTAAAATCTGACATTACACATTGTACTATCAACTGATAAAGCCTATTGGACACCACATTCCCTGTAGAAAACTAAACACAAGTAGTTTCTATTAGGCTTATATGTCTCAATGAATAATATGTGTGAAGGGTGAGAAGACAGATTATAGTATTTACAATATATTTTAATATTAAAATGCCAAGTTTTCTGCAATCTGGCCTGCTGGACACTCTCAGTTTCTTTTTAGTACATGGAAATTTATTTTTCAAGTTAGTTTAAAGCCCTAGATAACATGACAGGCACAGAAATGTCCACTGGTAGTTCTGCTGTTAAAAATAACTGGCTTAGTCAGCTGCCTCTTAAATATCCTTTCATCACGCTTGTGCTGAGGATGCCAGAAAGGGAGATATCTCTGTTTGCTTTTTCTATTAGTTTTTGTCAACAAGCAGGAAAAAAGGAAAAAAAGACATGGCTAGGCAGCTTGTTCCTCCAAGAAAATAAGCCTCCAGCATCCTATAGATATTCTTTGCATTCCTTCTGTGTTCCCCGCATAAACATTCAAAGTCCAAGGGCATAGAGCAGATGAATGGCTGGGGGTACTAGAGCACAGCTACTGCTTTTCTTCCCGTGGAGCTGACCAGAGCCCTTGCCACTTAGGGCCCATGATACTGAACTTCTAGGAGTTTACCACTTTCCCAATCAGCTACCATATGGTAATAAACCCATTTCACATAGCAAGAGATGTTATTCGTTTTTGATTAGAGGAGGTTAGAGACACATATTCCATTTTATGAACTAAAATACCTACAGCAGTTGGCTTATGGATTGTACTTTTCTCAGGTATATGGCCTGGAAAATGGTTGATCTGTGCCAAGTAAGTGATGTTTATCAACTTGCAGCTTTTTATGAATATAGGGGAGAAAAATGTGTATAACAGGATTATAAAGACTTGAATCAAATCCAGACAAACTGTTCTTGTTTTCCAATCTGCAAACACGTAAATACTGTTACAGCTTTGAAAGTAGAAAAAAAGTGTAACTTCCCAAAGAAAATTCTATTAAAGTCTGCAAAGTTAATTAATGTAATAAATATGCCTGTGCTATATTAGGCAACAAACCTAACACTATTATCTATTCCTATTTTCTTCCTGGGTAACTCAGTGCATCAGTATTCTGAGGCCTTGTACTGTATGCAGTGCACTTACTTAATGATCACTACCCAAAGCCAAGTATTTCAGCAATTCACAGCAGCGAGTTATAAACGAAAAGTGATTATGACTCTACATAGTAAAGTTTGGAGCCAGGATTTTCTACCTCATTTTTATAGCAGAAGGTAGTATAAATTCCTTATTAAGAGGCTATAATTGCTGGAAGTGGCATATCATGTTTGTTTTACAAGACTATTATTGTTTAATAAAGGTAGCAATCAAGGAGATGACTGAGAAAAGTTAATGACATACATAGTTGAGAACTAAATCCTCTATAAAGTCTACAGACTATGCCTTATGATGTCAACTAATCTTGCCACTTCTTAGTCAAGCTCCACTAGTTTGTAAAGGTAGCTAACTGATTAATTATCCTTGGGAGCATAGGCCCTTGGGTGATCTTGAAATAGTAGGTAGTCCATAAATTAATCATCCCATGTATTTTTGAGAGGAAAATAATATCCTACTTAATATATGGACTCAGGATGAATGCATTACTTTTCTGCCTGATTTTCAACAATTCAAAGACCTTTCCCTTTTCTCACCTTTCTCTCATCTCATAAGTAGATCCTTTTTTTATGAAGCATCATGCTTAAGACTGCAACTAAGTTATAAATATCAGCAGTCATTTTTCTTCCACTTTTAAGGAACAGAAATACAGATCATCACATTTGCTAGTGGGTTTTGTGCTTTTGTTAGCTGAACAACATCATTTAATGGCCCACTTTAGCGGATAGTCATTGTGCAGCATTTTCTCTCTCCAAGTCTCTGGTTATGAATACCATAGTGCTCGTTACAAATAAAGGCATACAGATCTGGGGTTGCTACCAGAATCTCTTGCTCACTGGATGATGTCACTGGAAGGCTGTGTCTATCATCACACATAGAACCAAGGGGAAGAGAAGACAACAGCAGTCTGCAAACTCCCATCTGTTAGGATGGTTCAGGGCCTACTTTGGTGACCTACAGATGCAAAACAGGGAGCTGAAGTGTCTAATGAAAGGTGTTTGCATTTCAGCTCATTTTTGTATCCTGGCTGACTGAGGATTTCAATCATGTCAGATTCAAACTTTGTTTGCAGTGGCTCCTAAAGTCTCAATAAGTAAGTTAAGTTCTGAATTTAGAGCTTCCATGGAGTTTCCAAAGCAGTATCTCTATTAGAGGGATGCACTTCCTGTAGTAGTTTGATTACTTGCTTTTTGTTATTCCCCATTCCCAGGTGTATTAAATCTGACCCACATTTTCACTAGGCATGCCGTTCCAAATTCTGCAGCGTTACCTTTCTGAATTTCATTTTGACTGACATCAAGGGACAGCGCTAAAATGTGGTTCAATATTCATTAAATATCTAGTACACTGACAATATTTTAGTGATTTCATGATAGTTGCACCAATAATCTATGACGAGATTTTTACCCTATTCTTGATGGGGTCTTAATGCTGGACTTTATGCCTAAATGGAACACAGTCCATTGCTTGGCCTTTGTTACTGTCAGCTATCTCTGCATGGGGAGCAAAGTAATAGAAATGTAATTTTTTTTCCATTATCTTGTTGCTATTGTTGTATTTGAGAAGTTATTCATAGACTCATAGACTCAGCTAAGTGGAATTAAAGGTTTGTTGGGACTTTTCCCTTTTTTTTTACTACACTGTCTGGCACTCCATGTATATTGACACATGTGTATATTTATAAATGAATATATTTATGTATGTGTGTATAGAAAATTCGAGCTTTCCCTTCTATGACCCTTGCACGAACAATTTATGAGCAAGTTATATCCCTTTACTTAAAATCTCTAAAGTTGACCCAGATGAGCATGGGTAAAAAAATGACTAACTATACTAATTGGTCTGAGAATCCTGTTCTCACTAAATAGATATTAAAACAAAATCAAGATTCAATATTCCAATTTGAATGGCTTCAACTAAAAAAAAAAATAGATCATAATACTGTAAGTCTAAATAATACAAAACCCTTCAGAAAGGGCCATTGTTGTAAATGGATCTGCACCTGTGGGAAACATCAAAGTCAGCATGGCTTTTCCTTTGAACTACATTCTCTTTTATCCATTTTTTTCTATATGTTTATATATAAAAATCCAATATTATTAATGCTCCGGCATCTTTCCACCAATATAATGACTTAATCCAAGATAGAGCAACAGATCAATGAAATATCCTTTGGGAATATTATTGCAAGCAGAAGGTGTTTGTTTACCTGTTCTTTTTCAAAAGAATGATGGCAGAATTTTCAAATGTTCCAGCAGAGGTCTGCTTTCACTAAAATCACTATTGCTTCAGATATTCAGATAAATTCTGATTACTTCTAAAAATAACACATGAAAGTTTCCATCAGTGGATCTTTTTCTTTCATAGTCCTAGGACTGAGCAAAGAATGGATACCCCAAAAACTGAGTTCAGAAGTTTTTCTTGTTCTGAGAATAACTATGGATGGAGAAAGACTAGGTCACATACATGGTACAGACATATTTGGTGACATCAATTTCCTGTAGTGTTTGTCCAATAGATTGCTCATAAACATTTTTTGTTCAGATGTTTTCCCCGTTAGTGGTACCATTTTAGGGAATAACCACAGAATAAAGGCCACATTTAGAAAATTTAGTAAGAAAATTTTTCTAAGTCTTTCAAATGTTAGCATCCTTAAAATGAAGCTAAATACGCATTCCATATCCATGATCTTTTTCAAAGAGTCTGAGAAAGTAAATTGCATCAACTTTAAACTATACTCTTCACAGAAAAGTAGCAATGTATCATGAAGGGTGAGCATCGCTCTCAAGAAATCCATCAAAATCCCATGTACTTATTTTTTTCTTGTAAGCACATGTAAACTGATAAAAATAGGAACCAAATATTCAAAAGAAGGTGAAACTAAAGCAAGAAATGCCCATAATGAATTAAAAGAATACAATCTATGAAATCAATAATACCAAAAGCAGCTAGGAATAACATTAACAATATCAACTGTATGAATTGCTAACCCACTGTCAGAGCTCATCTGCCATCTTCACATCCCCAGTCTTAGCATGGCTGCAGAAAGAGACCAATAGTTAAAAAAAAATCCATAAAACTGTCTGCGTAACAATATTAAGGATAGGAGTCAGGCAAAAAAGGTTGTACAACAATTTCCCCTTGTTCTTTTGTTTTGCAGATCTCTTTTCCCTTGATAAGGACTATTTTAGACATGTCACTTTAGAATAACCCTTGTAAGTCATTCTGTTGGGAAGTCACACTTTTGTTCAATGTTTGATTGGGAGCAATCTATCAGTCCAGATCTTGCAGGGATTAATGAGCGGAAACATACTGAGCATGCAGTTTTTGACTTTGAAGGCCTAGAGAAAATGGTATCCTTTTTCATAGGTTACAATAATCTATATGATACTCATTTTATTTCTTCAACTGAATCCAAAAATGTCCAGAAAAGTCTCACTGTAGCAGACTGACTATTACTAACTCATTTGAATGCTTTCACTGGGGGGTCCTGAACATGTAAGCATAGTACCCAGTCACGAGCTATTAAATAACCTGTATTTCCCAAAAGAGGATGGAAAGTATTTATGATATTTGCTTTCTGCACTTTCATGTGTATGAATGCATACTTTTGTTAACTACAGCCATGGGTTTCTACTTTGTTGCTATGTTGCTATCCTTCTGTAATATCTACTGCACTGCTGTCCCACTGTGCAGAGCTCTTTGATATAAATCTTTTTACTTTTAGCTTTACTGATGCATATTTATTTTTTTTATGCAGTCTTTGCTAGTACATATAGGCACATATGAAGAAAATATATGCACTTGAAAGGAAGTTAAAGAATAAAATCCAAATGACTAATTAATTTGGATATAGTGACATCACAGTAATTTAAAGTGAAAAGGTGACCACAGAAATCTTTGTAATATTCCTCTTTTTTCCTCTCAGGAAGATGTGAAAAAGAAGGTATACATTTATGGGAATGTTTCCTAGCAAGGGTAATAATATAAGAAAGGGAAAAAAGAAGCATCAGTGATTCATTAGAAACTATTTTTCATTCTTACTATTACGAAAAGTGAAAGAAAATACAGTAAACTCTCATTTACTCTGAAGAAGCATAAACTTGTCAAGGATATTATCATCAGGATTTGAATTTTTTCTACAGTTAACTGGATTTCTTTTTTGGCTGAAAAAGGAATTTCAAAGCATTATTAAAATAAAACACCATCTTAAAAAAATATATATATACTAACCTTAATTCTTTCATGATGATTGTGACCACTAGAAAACACATTTGGAAGACAAGGTCAGGACCTTCCTTGTTTATTTTGGATAATCTGAAGGAGGACAGAGTAAAATAGGTGCACATAATTACGCTTTAATACTTATGGATTACTATTATTTCATTTTCTCTTGCTTAAAGAATTCTATCTGCAAGAATATCTTTAATTAGGAGTAAACTCTATAGAAGATTAATAGTCATACATATTTTTCATACTTCAAGCAGATTGCAAAATTTAAATTTTTTTGTTTAGTGTTCATTTTTAATGTTTGACTTAATTCTTCCTCAGAACCCTGAAAACTATCACTTAAAATGGGATAACCTCCCAAGGTACAAAATATAATGTCTTTCCCAATGGAATCTTCTTTCAGATTCTGGAGACTGTCATGGTAAGGACAGCTGAGTAGAACAATATCTCCCCAATAACACATTTCCAACAGCTGAAACTGGTTTATATAAGGGTTGAGGAACTTATGCAAACAGATGAAGTGGGGAGAAAAATGTGGTTGAGCAAAGTACCATGTTTAATTCCAGTAGTTTGAAAGTACTTGTTTAGGTTTTGATTGTTTATAAACAGTTCTTATTCAGCGCGGTTTCTAATGGAAGATCATTTTGAACCAGAGACAAACTCAAAAGTTTCTATTAAAACTGACTAAATGGGAGATTTGACCACTAAAAAAGTCTTTTCTTACAAGCCTTTTGAAGCAGAAGGTTTTTTGAAAATGCCTATTTCTTATACACAGCCACATTTCAAACAAATCTACATTTTCTAATGAAAAAAATATTACTGTTAAAGATTGTTTTGAATGCAGAAGTTCCTTAATTCAAGAAATACATACTTCAGATGTTGCAAAGGTTTTGACTTTATTTCTTGAAGATATCATGATAGGATACCCACTTCCAGTATTCACAAAGAGTATTGCAGCAAGACTTACTGATCTTTCCTTCATATCAAAGGGTTGTGCCGCTGACCTGGAACCAAGACCCTTCATTGACATCAACATAGGACTCATTTTAGCAATTGTATGACCTCCAGTGTTGACAGCAATAGTTGCTACTGTTATTTGTATGAACCTGCAGTTCAGCCTGATGGGATAATTGCACCAACTAATAACAAGCAGTCTCTCATCTTGAGCTTGGACTCAGTACCTGGTTAGATGTTAGGACAAAATTGTAGAATAAAAAGCTTTCTTCTAAAGGACCATTTTTTGAAGATGCTGGAAACTGCCACAGATGTTGTCATACCCTAGGGTCTCTAACAGTAATGTTAGAGAACATAGCAGTCCCAGCTTCTTTAGCCTTTCCTCTCTATAAGTTACTGTTACAGATTCTGCATCTGTAAGATCTCAAAAGAACAGTTAGTTCAAGACTGAGACATGACTGGAGCAGATGTTGCACTACTGGAGAGAAAAAAGAAGGTTTCTATGCCAGAAAATGTTGGAGTTGGACTTTCTTAATCCCACTGAGAAGTACCTTTCTTTGAGTAACAGCTCTGACTAGAAAATGCATGAAGAACGCCTGTTCAAGATTAAAATAAGATGCATATACGAATATGTATATATATAGGTATAGGTATTTATGTGTATATAGTATTTATAAATATAATAAGGCATTTTAAAGAAGTTTTTGATATTTTAACCAGTTCATTATTAGTTGCTATCCTGAAAACTTAACTTAGAAAGAATATACAGTTATTAATGCAAAATATACTGCTTAGCCCATTCCACCAGAATAGTCAGTCACTGGGACTTTGTTTATCTCTGTTGCAGAGCCTGTTTAATCACACCCATATCCCCCTCACAGCTACCTTACCTGTCACTGCCACTAACAGACACGCAGCTCTGTACATGCACGCAGAGAAATTTAGCTTTTTCTGCAATCAACCAAATAGCCTGAAGTGAAAGACAAACATGATGCCTGAAGCAATATTGCTTGATTAACACTGAATAGTTCTTTAAAGTGATCACATGAACTTTAATCTGAAAGATTGCTTTGAATTGTTAAGGGTAGAATCTGTTGCTATGAGAGCTGTCAAACAACTGTGGTGAATTTAATGTGTAATAGATGATAACCTTTGTCGTTTTTAATATTGAATTTCATGTTACTGATCCTAGTAAGTAATCCTTACCTTCCCCTAGTGAATATCTGCTATATCCCAAAGCCCTACACAGTACGCAAAGACATTTAAGTAGAGTGTTTTTCATGTAAAGCGTACATACTGTATAGATCTGACCTCATCACTGGTTGCCTCAGGCTATCTTCTGTATACCGTCTGTTTTCTTGATTTTCTCCTGAGGTTGTCATTATCTAAGGTTTGTAAATATTTCAGAAATTTGAGACTTGTATAACAATTGCAAATGTCATATTGCTGTTATACTGAACTTTCAGTAGCATTTAGGCATTCACTTTTCCCTATTTATTTTCTCTGTTTTAGGTTTGAATGATACAAATTCTATGATGTATGATTCAGCTGTAATTGGAATTGCAATCTACTTACAGTCATTTTAACCAAATACTCCAGATAGATAGGCATAGTTTTGATCTCAGTTAACAAATATGTTATATATGCTGTTACTTTATATTGTGCTATTTTCTATTTCTTAAAGTGTTATATAGATTTTTTGGATATTTTATGCAAGTTTATGCATGAAACTCAGCTGTTTGCAGAAACTGCTGACCTCTTCATTGAAGCGAAAAAAACTCAGAACAAAACCTGAAAAACCTTTTGTCCTTTAAAAAAAACATAGGAATGTAGTATGGATGATAAAGGACACGTGTACTTGAAACAGATTAAAACAAGTACAAAATCAGTTCCTTCCCAGAATGTTTGTCTATATGAATTTCTTTGTATTAAAGCAGCTATCATTTGCTGAGTATATTTGCTTTCGTGTAATTATGTATATATACTTAGCAAGGTATCTCGTATAAAGCAGAAAGCTACAGAAGCCTTTAAATTCTACTTTGAAAATTGTCTGTGGTATGCATTTTGGCAGTTAACACTGCATTCATTTTTGGAAGTATACTCTAAGTTTTATACCAGATACTGTATTGCAGCAATAATTTAACCTGATATTCAATGAGTATGCTATTTTCATATCAGATTCTTTATTTTTGCATAATTTACTCCAATATTCCATTGCTATCCGTACCGGCCCACATTATTCTAATTTTGTAGCTGCCTTCAATACACTTCTATTTAAAATTCATTACATTAAAACTGTGATGATACACCACCAAATGAGACAGAGAGAAGAATATGTGCAGCGTAAAAAGATGTATTGTGATGATAGGCAGGCTTTAAGAGGGTTGATGGGTTTTTAAGATCCTGCTAAATATTATTATAATTATTTAAGTTGCTCATGTTAGGATCAGAAAGTTCATTTACACTAATACAAACTTTACAGGCAGGAAGGAGAATACCTTGAAATTTTTCTTACCATGTTTTCTATGTCCAGTCATGTGGATTTATATACTTTATATGAAACATTCAGAAGTGGAGGCAATAATTTGTAAATGACATGAGAAAAAGAAATCACAGTATATTTTCTTTTCAAAATATTTTGTGACTACAATTCATCTGTGAACCGAGTAAATCACGGCTTCTTCAAGTGCAAGGATCGAAACCAATTACCATTAGTGACCATCGGGTGCAGCCGATCCTTTCTGTCCTGTTGCCTGAATCTCAATGATCTCCCAAGTGTGCCCATGCAATTTAACAGGAAGATCAATACACCGCGGCAGTTAGCAGCAGCTCTCTTGAAGTGCTTCACAAAACATGCTACATTTCTCTACCGAATAAATGTCAAAACATTCCAACAGCTACAATTCTTGGGAGAAATTGTTCTTGTGAAACATTATTGACATACTTTAACCCACATTTCCCGCTGCTCTCCAGCTTCCTACAGGCCAGTCAATTCTGATTTGGCAAGAGCCACATCGACATGTGTCCCCTGCTGACTTTGTCTGTAGGCATGAAAGATATCACGATGCAGTACAGAAGTCCTGGGTGTCAGGGGTCAGTAGTCTAGCTCTGACCCAAGGTCAAGGTGACAACAACCTGTCTCCTGGGACTTGTCTTCATCTCTAATATGGCCTTGGAAGCAATCAATATCACTGCAGAGCCTGCTTTTCTAGCAGACAGTGCCACCTGATCTAAGCATTTCGAGACTATGACTTGCAAGCCTTGCTGCTTGAAAATGTCTTCATTTTCCCATTATACTGCAAAACATCTGTATTAGATCTGGCACTAGCTTTTTTCCATCTGTTTAATGTGGTAAATTAAATTGATTCTTTTAACTTTTTAATGGCTTTCTGCAACCAGGGTCAGTTAACCTGGACTTCCCTGGTCTGTATATGGTGGAGGTGTTATACACAGCTCAGTACTTTCTTTCAGCATCCATACTTTATATGACTTTTTCTTTTTGCTGTTCTTGCTTCCTCCTATTTTCCCCCTATTTTCTACTAGTAACCATTTTCTTCTTTATTTTTTTCTAGCTTTCAGGGAAGCTAACCTCACTACAACATCTATATGATGTTGTATTTCTGCATATATACACCTGTGTATGTGTCTGTGTGTGTATAAAATCCATCTTCAAATACATCCATGAATATATAAATAAAAGGCAGCATCCTTCTCAATTTTGCCAGGTCATAAAGGGGTATGCATTGTAAGAAGTAATTGCGCACAGGCACAAGATGATAAGCACTCAGACAGACACTTTTATCACTTGTTTCCAAAAGCTATGGTAATTTCCAACACAAGATGTTGCTTTCTTCAGGAATCCCAACCGTGATGCCACAGTACAAAATTCTGTATAGTTGAGGAGGTTTTTTGGCATGTTTTTGTTTGGTGTTTTTCTCCTACCAAAGAAAAACTCCAGTCAAACTGAAGCAACCTATGGCAAATCTAAATATTTTTTTAAAGTGTGTGTTTCTGTCAGCTGAACAGTGCTACAGAAGGTAAGCAGCATTGAGAATCACATGTAATCAAAATGCTGAAGGGAGGAGAAGAACCCACTCATAATGTGTCTTTAGAATGACTCAGCTATCTCATCACACCAGCTCAAAATCGGGCTTCAGATCTCCCCATGATGGGCTGCTGCCAGTGAAGACTGAGCAGTGATAAACACTTAAGTCAGGAAGATCAATGTGTCCTTATATCATGCCAGTATGTCACCCTTGTTGTAGGTAGGAACAAACCAGAACAAAGTAAAGCAAAATCCAAAAGCCATAATTACTGCTTTAGAAGTGAGTTATAGGTCTTAATATGTCTGCAATGTACCTAGCACACTTTTGAGGCCTTTCAAAACAACAGCATTTTCAAAGGAAAGAGACAGACACATTTTTTCCACTCTAAAGGTTATATGTTCCTCAACCCTTGTTAGCAGACAGTAAGAAAGGCTGTTTCTCTGGCTTAATCTCAAAGCGGAAGCTTGCCTCTTGGTTTTATGTATAGTAAATGAACCCCGTGGGTGCAATTTAGTGGATAATTCCACATTAGAAAATACGGATTCTGCATCAGCTGTTTCCAGCTGCAGAGAGGAGCACAGGTAAAAGCTGAAGGGATCAGCTTCCCCATCTTCTCCCTCCTGCTTCCTTCCATTCATCCCTTTGTACCAGATTCTCTCCTTAGGTGTATGAGGCCAATGAGGCAGTTTCATTCAAGTTGCACCCAAATTTACACACTTGTTAAGGAGAAGGGAGTCAAGCTCTTTGTCTACCCACAGCAATTCACAAGGGTGTTACAATCTTAAAGTCCTGATATTGCTGCTTGGGGAATTTCAAGAGAAGCAAAAGGGCTAGCAGGAACTTAGATGATTGTGTGTGAAAGCTGGCACAAGACACTCCTGAAGCTGAATATATCTGTTGAGGAAAGTGGAAAATATCTCCCTCTGTGCAAGAGACACTGAAAAATTACCTCAAATCTGCACTTGTGCAATACTCATGCATTAGCCTTCAAATACTAGCTAGATGTTAAGGGCCCCAGCTGATATCCACCTCTGCTGTCAGCATTTCCTCTTTCTCACATCTCCTGCCTGCAAAAGCCTTCATTGCTTTTTATGCATGGATAGGTAGCCAACACATTCTGTGCAGCCCATTCTTAGCATTGTACAGCAGCAAGAAGTTCCCCCTCCTTGTTTACTTGTCAGGGGGTGCTCT
Organism: Psittacus erithacus; assembly: GCA_009867235.2. Lineage (NCBI taxonomy): Eukaryota > Metazoa > Chordata > Aves > Psittaciformes > Psittacidae > Psittacus > Psittacus erithacus. The sequence continues at coordinate 19,868 of WYDI02025735.1, read as the reverse complement.
TCTATATATGAGGCAGGTGAAAAGTAAAGGAACCTATGATCAGAGATGCAACAGAAATCATAAAACTAATGTGTCATATTTTAACAGGGGTCTTGCATGGAAGAGTCTGCATAGACACACTGTTCCTTAGATCAGAGTAGTAATGGGCTGCCTTTATCTACCCCAGCCTTTTGCAATGCCTCTTCTGAGGCATCCAGAAGAATAAGGGCAGGATCAAATTTTTACTTTCTGTACCTTGTTGCAGCTTGCTGCACTTTGATGCTCTTTCCTTCAACCACAGCCTTTTTGGAGCTCTAACTTCAGTCCATCAAGCCAGACAGCATAATTGCAAGTGAGCTTACTTTGCACAAAGTTATAGCTGCCGGCAGAGCATTGTCAGACTTTACCCTGTTTTGGGTGAGCTTTACAAAGATGCAGCTACCTATCAGAAATCCAGTAGTATGAAAATCTGAGTCCTCCTTTTTGCTCTTTGTACCTCGAATGCTCAAAGCTGTCTAGAATAATTTTGTTACCTTTTCTTTATTGCACAAATTCTATAAAAGAAACTTCCAGTACACAAATGGTAATGTACGTTACAGACTTTTTTCTCTTTTCTGAAGCAAGGGTAGCTTTTCTCCTTATCCTTCATGTCTATTTTTCTATGCATTAAGTAGAGAAACTACCCAGATCTGTCAGGACAGAAATGCCAACCCAGAGAAAACAAAAAAATGGCAATGAAAAGGTTTTGTTTTCTCGCAATTTCAGATGAAACAGCTCTTGTCCTTTCATTGAAAGAAACTTCAGGATATTCCTGTCTTCAAATAACAAAATATGCTTTAATTGGGAACTTATAGAAGTCAGTGGATAAAAATGCAGTTGTAGGACCTACATAACGAAAATGACGTGATAAAATCTGGCAGAAGCAGCAGATTTGTGTTGGTAAAGAAATCGGTATTGTCAAATATATTGGTCTGTAATATAATTCTATGTTATGAGAAGAACTTTTCAGAAGGATAAAGAAAGGTAACCACTGGTAAGTCTGAAAACTGAATCCATTTAATAGAGATCTTTACTTTTTCAGTGACACTTGTGGCTGACATAGGAGCAAGGTATTTTGCACTGCATCTTGGAATATAATGATGAGGAGCCGGTGAAGGGACCTTGGCATTCTTTTCACAAATTGATTGCCATGTAACAAAAAAAGCAAAATACGTACAGATATGTATGATCAGAATTTCTTTAAATATACATATCTTTAAATCTCAGAGGCTAAGTAAAATGTAACAAACAATCAGTACAGTCATCCTCTCCTCTGCCTTGGAGAGCTGCAGGAAACAATGGGTTCTTTTGTGGTAAGGAACAGACATCTCTCACAGCATTAGTTGAAAGAAATATAGTGTCTGTTTTAGCATTCTCATCATACATTCCACTATCAAGTCTGGTTGGGAATGTGTCTCCTTATTAGGACCATCATCATTTGTATTTTAAGACTAAAGTAGTTTAGTTTTAGACTCTAAGAAGTTACTGAGACATCTAGAGCTAAGCTCCATTAAACTCTTTGACCTAAACCCTATGAGCAGCCATTAGTTCAGCAGGAAGAACATTATTGTGCCAGCACACAGTGTGAGTACAAATCCTCTTCCCCTTCTGCCTGCCTGCCTTCCTCTAAAGTATTAAGTTTCATATGAAAAAGCAGAGAACTATGTGAGGCCCTAATGGAGTATCAAATGAAATATGATCACCAATGGTTATGTATTATGGTTAATGTTTCATTAGTTGCAGTAAGATCAGACAAAAACGTTGCCTTTGCTTGGGTTTTCTGACTTTGTCTCAGTTCCGCAGAAATTCAGAGTTCAATTATTTGCCTCCTTTCTTTTCAATTAAAAGTTGTTTTCATCTTTCTACCATCTTTTGTCCTTTGTCACCCCCTCATCTTCCTTAAAAAAACTGGAATTTTTTTATAGGAGGCAGTGGATGGAAGACAGAATGAATTAAATGATTTATGAGATAGAGATTGCAGTCCTTCTGGTACTGGGTGACAGAGAATAGAATGACCCTGCTGCCATGAATTTTTTTCAGGAAAGAGAATGGTGTTTACCTCTGATTTTCCTATGATAGTTATCAGTCAAGGGTTCTACCATCAACTCTTCTTTGTGGGGACCAAGTATGAAAACTGATTTTTGGTGCTCCCTTTTTATTTTTTTTAAGACTTTTTGAGAAAAAATTCAGACTTCACCACTCAAACAGGACCTGCATTCCTGCAGGTTTCTGATTCATCTATCACATTCCAAGTGATTTCCCTGCAGGAAAAATCAGCAGGTGCAACCTGATGCTTCCTGAAGTAAATATTTGTGCACTCAACTTGTAGTTCTGTCCTAGTGACATCAGGAGATGCCTATGCTCATGCAATCTACTACTCAAGCAGGTTATTTCTTGAGAAATCATCAGACTTGTGTATTACTTCTTTATCCTGTATTGCAATGGCATTATACAATTATTACAACTCTACTGCTGTGGACATATTGCTGGTACAAAACTGACTCCAGTAATAGGACTTTTTATCTGTGATTCTTGAGTGAAGTTTTGGCCGGATTTTAATAGAGTCATCTCTAACAGCAGGTGTTTCCTATTCTATGAAGTGGAGAAGCCACAACAAAGCTCAAGAAAAGCAATCTGAACCCTGCCCTGGAATCCCCTGTCTTTAATCAGGTTGAACTTTGCTCATTTGTGCTTGGCAGTTTCTTATAAACTTATTTCTGAAGTCAGCAGTTGTGCTTCTCTGTAAAATGCAGAATTTCAGAATTTGAGACTTTTCACCTGCAAGCTCAAAAATAGACTGCCCTTTGAAATATCACCATGTTGTGGGTACTAAAATTTAATACTTTACCTCAATCAGAAGGGACATTGTCCTATGATGTTGTCAAGACCCATGATATAACAGATGCAGAAAGGCTGACAACAGAATAGCATGTTGCTTGTAAAATCAAACAAAGAACTTTCCCTTTAAAAAGAACTAAGACAGCAGGTTTTTCTTCTCTTTTAACAGCTTTCAAAGTTTGTTCAAATATTGAGTTACTGCACACCTTTATAAATACATAGCTTTCTTCACAGTGAAATGCTGTCTAAATATGCTTTCCATGTCATTATTCCTAAACAAAATCTTAATTGCAAGTATCTGATTGTTTTTCAAAGCATCCAACTAGTCAACAATGAGCTGTAAGTAGAATAACAGGTAGGTAGTTTGATGTTTAACAAATAATTCAAAACGATTGTCCAATGTGATGCTTTTTTCAGTATTTCCTTTTCTGCAGTAACTGTCTTGGTAATCAAAGACTGAGTACATTTCAGCATTATTTTTATGAGCACTTTTCTTAACCCATTCAGTTAGCAATGTTCCACTTCATTGCTGGTGACAATACAGTTGCTTCAGCAAACAATGAGGTCAGAGACATTTGCTACTGACCTTAACAAAATAATTGGTTAATCAATTGAAAAGAGAAAAAAAACAGTTCTATACTCATCACCATAGTATTTAACTGTCATATATAAAATGAGAGTCATATCTATTAGCTTTGTCTGTTCTCTCTCTCCCCTTATCTTATGACTAAATTTCCCTGGTCTCCTTCAGGTGTACTCTTTTCTGTAGGTTAAATCCCTGGTGTTCAGTTTGAGGGAGTCATTCCATATTGTCCTGAGTATCAGGCAAACTTTACTTCACAATTATATTTACAAAATAGAAATATCTAAGCATAATCTACAACCTGTGCATAATTTCAGGTTCTTAACCACATACTCCCAGGGAAACGATGCTTGTCCTTGGTCAAGCTGGGAGTTGCACTGCGAAAGCAGTAAAAAGACCTTATTTTTTGAGATCCTAGGTTTTTAACTAGGATCCCCCGTGCAGCTCCAAATCTGCAGTATATGACTCTGTGCTGCAACACTTAATGAAGAAACACAGCTCAAAAAAAATGACATGCAGACAGCATTAAAACCATCCTGTCCTGGGACAGGCTGTCGTTTCCCAGTAAATTCTTTTCTGACTCTGACAAAGCAATTGATGACCTAACCCGCAAACTAGCCAAGAGCTTCTGCTCATAGCATGCACAGCTTCTAGCTTTCAGTGTGCTCCCATTTATACTGGATTATACAGTGAGATAAGAGGAGGAAAAAGCAGGTCAAGCAACTTGCCTGCGGTCACACAGCAAGTGAGTGGCTTAACTTCTATCTGATGATGATTAAACAGGCATTAAAATACAGGAAATTCAGAGGACTGAAAAATAACCTGTATGCTTGAAAGTATAAAAGTGGGCTGTTACGAAACTCAAAGAATCTTTGCTTTGTCTCTCCATCATCATTTTCAGTTTCAGTTCTTTCATGCCTAACTTGCAGTTGGCATTATTTTTGGATCAAGACATTTTTCTTAAGTTTTTCAGAAGTCTGTAGTCTCTGGCTACTGAAATCTTAAGTCTGAAGGACCCAGTATACATGTACAAACCACAGGTGGAGTACTGAAAGTGTTCACAGGATACTGGATTTCTGATTGTTTTTATGCTTACTGTCTTTGCTACTACTATGTGTGATACTTTATCAGCACGCTCACCTTTGCTGTTTTCTAGTAAGTGTTATAATTTAATGATCTGGTTTTAGGGATTAGGAAGTTTGTGTATGTAAGTACACTAACTCTGTGTTTAATGACACTTGTATAAATGTTAGCACCTGGAGTCTTCGGCTCAGTTTCAGCAAGGTACTTATGCACATGCCTAACTTAAAGCAAGTGAGCAGTCCCATTGAAGTTAATTAGACTTCCCTTGTACTTAAAGTTAGGCATGTGCTTAAGTACCTTGCTGCATTAAGACCTTAATGAAGATTGGGGTATAACTGCCTTTGTTGCAGTGTGTATAATGCGAGCCATTTAGTGTATTCAGTATGGAGCTGGGAATACAGTAAAGCAAAGCAGAGGGAGTACAAACACAGCAAGGCAGAATATAGCTTTCTAGGTGTTGTGGTCACTGCTCACACTCAGCAGTTTATTTTAGATAATCTCCCAAGGGCTTGTTTGCTATTTCTTTTTCTTCTTCTTTTTTTTTTTTTTCCTTTTTTCCTGCAGCCAGCAGGACTCACAAGTAAAGTGTCTTTGTTGTGGTTCAGGGTTTTAGGTACCAATATTGATAGAAAGGTATTGATCTCAAGAAGTTCTCTCCTGGCTGGTTTAAGGATGTGCATGACTGTTAACATCTTTTCCCTGGAGAACTGGATCTGAGGCCTTCTGAAGTCAATGGGAAGGCTCTCATCAGCTTTAATGGGCTTCGGATCAGGTCCTTAGGAGGTGAAAGAATTTCTTTGAGATTTGTGCTTTGTATCTCAGCCAGAAGTCAGCAACACACTGCCCTTCAGCACTAGAGAGGAGAGCTGGATGAGAAAGGGGGTGAGAAGGATGCTGAAGGTACACCTTGGGCTGAGCAATTGCTTCAATTGCCACCACTCATTTCAGTAGCACTTGTCAATAAATTAATCTATGGAGATTTCCCACTGAAGAACTGACCCAGTCCCAGACTAATTCGTGATTTCTGTGTGGATCACAGTACAAGGTGATACAGCTTCAGGCCAAACATGGAAACTTTGTTCTTTGCCATTTACTGTAAACATACAGAGATACTGGCTCTGCTTTCTGTTAAGCAAAAAATAATAATAATAATAAAAATGCCAGGAATTTGACAGGCTACAATTATATAAATGGCAAAAGCAGAGATACACACAATAGCAGTTGGTTTATTTTTGTTGATTCATGTTCCTGTTACTGCGATAAGAAGCATCATTAACAGCACTTTCCAATAGCTTTACAAACAAGAATCCTGGTGCCAATCCAATGGTTGCTGGTTAGAGAAACAAATCTCCTGCTTTCTATACTCATACTGTTTAACTACTGATTTACTTATTATCAGACATCATGTAAGGTGGAAGAGTTTCTTTTCAAATGAACATAACAGACATACCCTGACATCAATATAAAAAAGTGCTGTAAGAAAATTAACACCCATAACATCCAATTCTGATTGGATATATATAAGTGTGGGTTTTGGACCCATTGCTTGAAGACTAAGTTAATGCAGCCTGGAAGGAAAGCAATACCAATACTTATTTGAACTCTTTTCAAAAATTCTGTAAATTCTGAGGACAGTGAGGCTTAAGGATAGCAGGAGAGTACATTATGTACAGGTCATGAATGCCATGATTTGAACAAAGGAAGAGGGGCAGTTTGAAAGCATTAAACATATATAAAGCAGCATACATTAGACCCTATCAGACAGAACCTTTAAGATCCTGAATTTATCAAATGACAACATTCATTTTGTACTATGTAGAAGACAACAAGAAAGTCAGCAACTTCATGTGCTGACATTGCAGTAAAACATGATTTTAATTAGCTCACACAGAGGACACATTGAGGAAAAAGTGACATTTCATTGAGGAATATACTATTAAACACAACCCTCCTTGACCTGCCATTTATCAGGGAGCAGCCCAAAAGTCACATGACTCATCCTGTCTTTCTCATTGTCCTTTGAACTCTGGAAATACATGGTTCATTTGCAGAGACATGGGATCCTCCTGGTTTCTTGACACAGCAGTATCTCTGCTTTTCTGTACAGGGGCAATGTATCTCTGATGGAGAGCAGGAGACACAAATCTTTACAGCAGTGGCCAGTTTGAACACTGAAATAGCTTCATGACAGACAGTTTAATTATTGAAGTTACCAACTGAGGGGACTTGGGGAAAAAATGGAATGAAAAAAGAATCTTGCTTCCGAGCAGCGCCAGATTGTCCTCAAATTAGAAAAATGAACCACAAACAGAAGCAAAAAATAAAAATAAACATAGAGCAACTAATTTAGGATTAGTGTCATGCCAAAAACCTGTTAGACTTTGGCTACATGCAAATTTAAAATAGCTGTTTTTATTGAAAATATAAATGAAAAAGGTGTGCCATATTAATATCCCTATTCAGACCTCGGAGATAAGGGAAAGTGTGAATATACAGTTTCACCTTATTTTCTATGGATGTATTTAGCACCTGCTTGACCTGGCACTGTAGGGAAAACACAGGAGTCAAATATATTCATGAAGTTCTTCTATCTGTATTTTATTGATTTCATTAATCTGTGGTTAAGTCTCAGGACCGGGACTCAGAAGCTTGTTGTCTAGTCCCTAATTCTGCAAATTTCTCCTGAATTTGAGCAAGTTGGCAAGCTGTTACTTCTCTATCTATAAAATGAGGATAATAACACTTTCTGCCTCAAAGAGGGGTTGTGAAGGTAAGTCTGCTAATACCACTAAGATGCTTAGATATGAGGGTGACGAGTGACATAGAAAATCCTATAAATAAATAAAATAAACTGTGAGAGCCTGAGGCACTGGAGGCTGCTGCCAAGGCTGTGCATTTCCACACCCCCCTTACTGCGGGAGATGTGGCTTGAAGCCAATATGCAGTCTGAGAGCCGCTCCTGCATCACGGGATAGTGAGTGTTGTTTGTTTATTTGGTTTTCACAACGGGTACCCACCACATAACCAAAGTAACCACAGTCTGTTTAAAATGGGCTGGTGCTGGAGCAAGAGGGAAAAGGGTATGGTGAATCTTTCATGTTTAGTTTTGGTTGCTGTTTGTTTGGGGTTTTTTTTCCTCTTGTTTTGGGTGACAAATATGCTTCCTGAAACCCTGAAACCCTTCAGGACTCTTATTGCTGTGGGTCGGTTCAATTGTTCTTATTTTTTTGGGGATTTCTGTTTGTTTGTTTGTTTGCCTGTCAGGTGGTGTTGGCAGCCAGTGGGTCCAAGGGGTCAGACCTGCCCCCTCTCTGGGCTGCCTCAGCCTGTCTGCAGCACAACTGGAGCCAGGCCCAGTGGTGGGAAGTGTTTTCCAGCTTTTTTGGTGGAGTTTGGGAGGAGGGTTCTGGCGCTGATGTGACAGTACAGGCACAGAAAGGGAGCACCCGCAATGGAGACATCATTTGCTGTAGCGGCTACTAGGCGACCTACTGAACTCCATTGTTTGGCAGCTTTATCCCCCTGAATGGGACTTGTTAACTGGTGAGTGGTCATCCTAGGGCTTGTCCTTTGAGCAGCCAAGAGACTATGTATGTGCATGGTGTCTGAGTTTATTGGTGGCAGAATTCCCAACTCTCAATATCCAAATGACTGTGCTGAGCTGACATGCTGTGGTAACAGGAACGTCGTATTGCTAATACAGTCCCAGGGAGGATTAATCTTTCAAGACCAGCTAAAGCAGTTCCTGGCACCAGCTGGCAAGTGAAAGTCCCTGTGAGAAGGGAGGGGAGTAGCAGTGCAGTAGGGCACTCTCATAGAATCCCTGTGGAGAGAACAGAAGAAGGGCTGCAGGATCCAATCCCATATGCTTACTGGGGAAACGCTGGCTGTTTGGAGTCAAGCACGTGCCAGAATGGATGCATGCGTGTGTGAGTGTGCTTGTGACATCTGTGAGTTTCTGTAGGAACTACTGCACAACCAATACCAATTATGTAACAGGAAAAGACGAAACAAATATGCTAAGATAAGGCTTTGCTGTATTCTGAGCACCAGGCCCTTTCTTTGTCCCAAGGGAAGAGAGCATTGCAGGAACTGTGCAACAACACAGCCTAGATTAAACTAAGACAAGGAGGAATTTATAAACTGGAGAGGAAAAGAAAAGTCTTCCCTTCCCCATCCCCCTAAAAAAAATAAAAGTTTCTCCCAATAATGCATTAAAAAACAGATGATGTTCACTTGCACACCTGAGAGGCTGAAGTTGAAACTAAGTTCCTTGCACTGTACTAAAAAGGAGATGAAAATCCACCAAGAGTGGAAATAGCATAGACTAGGTGCCACAGAAAATAAATAATCCACAGTTAAGCTGCCACCTCCATGCTGGGGCAGAGAGAGGCTGTCAGCAGCAGCAGCTGGGGCTCAAAGGGCATCTCCTCTCTTTGAGTTTCCCTCAGCAGCAGATCCTGCTGTCCTGTTGCTGCTTCCCCTCACTCTCCTTGCAATCCAAGAGCCAGGAAGAAGCAGCAGGTCTGACCCTCACCTTCCGTCTGAAATCTCACAAGAAGAATGAGTTTCCATATGAGTACCCAGCTTCAGATTTTTCCTCCCTCTTGAAAGGAGGATTCAAAAAAGGGGAGAATTAAAGGGATAGGAGACATAAAGGAGCTAAGAGAAGGGAAAAAGATGCACTGTGACTGAAGAGAGACAGAAAAACCAGAAGACTGAATGTGGGGCAAATGACTGTACAGAGAAGAAAAGCAAGAGAACTGGATAGAAGCAGCATCGTGGAAAAGGGATGGGGAAAAAGGAGCTTGTACATATAAAAGGAATGAGGTACATGGGCAGTGGGACATTTGAAGTGAAAGCAGAGGGATAGTTCACTAGATCAGAGAGTATTCTATGTGAATGGCAGAAAAGTGGGGCTGGAGAGTGTTTAAGTCGTCATGTTGACCATTCTCTCCCATAGGTAAGGATTTGCTTGTTCAAGATTGCATTGTGCCCACCACAGTGTCCCTGTATCCACTAAACTCTCTCTCCATGCTCCAAACCAAATTGCAATAGACAATTCTTGCCCATAAAAAAATTCTTTTCATGTTTAAGCAGAATCTTTCTTATTGAACTTTGAGTCTGTGTCTTCTTTTCAGATTGACCATGGATATGAGGAACAGGTGAATTCCCTTCTTCACTGAAAACCATACCATGACTCCCTTCTTTATCTTCTTTGGATTAACTAAATGTATTCAGCCTTTTTTGAAGGTCTTCATAGGCCTTTGATCATTCTTGTCCAAATGATCTATATCACTTCTGAAGTGTACTCAGGTACTTTCATTAATGCATCTACAACACTGAGTAAGCTAAAAGGATTGCTTTTTTTAAAATATTATGTGTATTGTCTCTTGCACATACACAGCAGAATAAATTTTATCTTTTCCTCAGAAACTTGATGCTCCAAACACGTGTCCAGCCTGCAGCAAGCATGACCCATAGAGCTACCAATTTCTTAGAAAATATTCTGCCTGACCAGCTATACTCTCCTCCTGTATTTATTGATCATTTTTCTTTTTAGTCCCTTCTACTTGCCCTTCTTGTATTTCATTGTCCCTCCCCCTCTTACAGACCATTTTGAAAATCTGTCAAGGTCATTTTGAATTCTGAGCCTTTCTTGCAATGTGCTTGTGGTTCTTATTTGCAAGGTCAGTAAGGATACTTCTCTATTCCGCCACTGTGTGTGTGTGCTTGTGTGTTTGCATGTACTTGTATGAAAGAATAAAATAGGAAGAGTGTATCCTTTGTGTATCCTATGTTTACTTATGTGGTACAGGCAGGATAAGATGAGATATGTCATCTAAGGGACAGTGGTGCTCTGCACTGTTTTCTTCACTCACTAAAATGGATCATACTTGAGGAAATCACCATAGAGGTTACTGGTTAACGTTGTTAATCTAAAAACCTACCATCCCACTTTAGGCTGCCTTGGTAAAATGAAATTAAAGAAAGAGCAATACATACATACACACGTATATATACATATGTACCTAAGTGTGCAGACATGTGTACATATATACATATGTATTTGTCATTTAAACTGTTCATTATAAAAATAATTCATAATTAAGAGAGCCAAATACACGAATAAAATAAAATTAGCTGTTTGGAGGAACTCCCATCTTTCAGTGGAAAATTCCCGTAATTTCTGACACATCAGTAGGACACCATCCTTCAAAATTACACTGCATCTTTTTATTTTGTACAGAGCTGAGACCTGAAAATAAGTGTAGTGAGGCCTATTTCTGTTGCTTTTGAGCACAGTTTTTTTTTCATTTATTTCTTAGTGTAACAGTTGGACTGCACAGAAGCACTGGAGCTTAACAAAAAAGACTCTCTTCTCAGACAAAAACTGTAATTATCACAGGGGAACAAATTAAACAGAAAACCCTGTTGGAATGAGATTTCCACATATTTAGAGTGTGTTAATACCAATAATATGGCACATACTAACAACAGAATCTTTCTGTAGCTTTTGTAGTATCAGATATGAGTGAAAATATGTATGATTACACTGTCTCAAAAGAAACAAGATGCTCAAACTCTTTTGTGAATTATTTTTTTTAATATTTAGGAGATAGGAAAATTAATTTGAAAACTTTGGTGCATTTTAAATGTTTCCATTTTAATCAGTAGATTTTTAAACTTATAATGGTATTAATCTAAACAATAAGAATTTATTTCATATATATTTGCTACAGTAAAGCATGCTATGTTCAAATATATTTATTTTTTCCGCTAGTTGTGTCATCTGCCAATCACATATCTTAAATGAGCTGCCCATTACATTGGGCATCTATTGAGGAGGTAGACTCAGCATATCAATCCTATAGTTAAGAGTACTTTCCAGTAATGTAAAAAACCCCTCAACAATTAAAGATAAATATATATGAAATCAAGGTGTTAAAAATGGACACTACAGAAGGAAGTGTGACAGCAGGTTTATTCATGCCATAGGTCTTATAAACAATAATTATTGTCTAGTTATTATCACAGTCTTACATAGCACATGTATATAAACAGTGAAAAGATTTAGTTTTGCTTCAAAGTTCAATGATCCTTCCCCTAATAATGTGTGTTATACACATCCTTTTCTAGATTTTGAAACTATGTCATGTATTAAGCCTGTCTACATGCGTGCATATATATTTATTTATATAAATGTATTTTGTGTGCACAGACATGAATGTTGCAATGTCTACATCTGTTTTCAGATGCACTCAGTCCCTGAAACTTTAACTTTTAATCATAGTGTTAGCTAATACAACTCACTCTTAAAAATACTTGTGACAAATTTAATAGTTTCCTTCTTTTCCTTCCTTTTAAAATTACCTTACTGGAACTAGAATGATTTTTATGTTTCCATTTAAAGAAATAAGTTGTAAAGTTCTGTACACAGGAATTACTTTTATGGTGAAAGTATCCTGCTTGAATCACACAGGCAGTATTTATGTTATTTTCTTTTCAAGGACTTATCTCTGTAACATTATTGACACATTTGGATCAATACGTTTAAAGGTTTCTCTTAAAAAAAAGATCAAATGCAGGAGTCATTTGTATGTTTACCTTGATAATATACACTTGTCTCTTTAAGGTGACAGCAGATGGTCCAGTAAGAAGTGGTAGAACTAAGTACTGAAAATATAGGAGCCCATCTCAAGCTCCCTTAACCATAAAATCTATGAATTTATGCTCAACTGAGCGATAAGAAGTAGTGATGAAATGTCCAAGGGTGAATCAGGGTGTTTAAAAGTGTACCTATTTCTCCTGCAAAATAAAAAACCCTGCAACACACTGTCTAAATGCACAGGCAATATTTAGCAGTTTAATTTATCAATTAACCATTTACGTCACACTCAGACTGTGCGCATCATGGTGTGCTGCTGAGAATTGTGGCTCTTTTGTTAATGCACATTTTGTAGCTCTCCAAGGTCAGTTTAATACTGCCATTCCAGCGTGAATAGTTTGATAGTCCGGGGACTAAATCCTCAGAGAATGTAAGCCAACACAGCTCCACAAAAATCATCATGTAACATCACAGTTTGCACCACAACACCATCAGGTCCATTACTTACAAATAATTTCATGTTATATGTGATTTCCCAGACAGGATTTTATTCTTCTTTGTGTCTGTATCTGTTTCTCTGTCATTCCCTATACCTCCCATTGTAGGTTATATACTCTCTGTTCCACCTGTGCAACAATGCAGACCTTAGCAAAGCATTATTGGTCTGCTATTTTAATCAGGTGAAGTAACCACAGCAGAAAAAAAATACTCTAAATCACAAATTTTCTTCTGAACTGTACTATGGCAGCTCCATGGCCTAATCCTCAAATGTCTTCTTTCATTGAGCCAGTGCTGATTGTAGCTTTGTTCCTCTACAGGGAGACAGCAAAACCCTGATGTCTGATTTCTGCTATATTTGTTTTCACCAACCTTAAGCTTGCTTGGATGCAAAACCATTGCCAACATCATCCAGTTCATCCTTTGACACACACACACAAAAATTTGTGTATTTTGAAGAGAATAAGCAGTATATTTTCTGAAGAAGCTCAGTGGAAGTGAATGTACAACTTTACTCAGTATGAGTAAAGCAGGCAGGAAGACAGAGTAAATCAGCGTCCAGAGGAAGAGAAAAACACCATCAGAAAAAAGAGACTACTTCATTATTCTTTTCTGTTAAGACATTAGGGGCATGGCTATGATGTAGCACAGCCATTTTCTGCATAAATGTAATGTAAGCAGCCCAGGAAGGATTATTTCCTGCAAGAAAAAAATTCCTGCTTATTCTCCAAGCTGCCAGTATAGCAGGGGAAAAGTGCAGAATTAAAGGGAGGAGGCTGGAGCTGATGCATTTAATGCACTATATCAGTCTGCAGGCCAGGAGTCTAAACTAGCTGCATAGCCAAGATTGCTACAGTTATTTTACAGGTATATAGTTTGGAAAACAAAGTTGAGAGGCTTGAGCAAATAAAATTTAAAAAAGAAATCACAGACACAACGGAACATTGGGTCTCCATTCTCTGCTTTCTGGAGGTAGGAGCTGGAGAAAGAGGAAGAAAGAGAGAATATGCGTAATGTACCTTTATAGGCAAAACAACAACATAAAAACAAAGATCAGTCACAGTTTTGCAATACATATATATAGCATAACATTAAAGAAATTACTCATCAAAAAGTATAGTGATTACACAATAAAACAATTTGAGCAACAGAGATATAGCCTGGGCCATTCTCCAATAAGGAATTTTGAATTAAATAATGCAATTATTTTGACAACTGTAATTCCAGTAAAATTAAAATTCTTGATATTGTATTTCATCACTAGCACATGGTTACAAAAGCCATATATGTCTCCTTTTATATTTGTCAATGAAATGTTCCAGAATGATACAAAAATATTCTTACTTCCCGTAGCTGAAATTTACTCTGTACTTTGCTCATTTGCCAGCATGTGAAAGAAGTAGTTTTCAGTCTGCCTTTGTGATTTAAACTTGCTTGTAGTGTTGTACAGGGTAGGAGAGCTACCAGTTCTGCTCTTTGGTGGTTGTACTAGACAAAAATGCTTCTTGAAAAAGCTGTGGATCTGCCTGAGTTGTTCAAAAAGAGTATTGGATACTATGCCATGCTGCCTCTCTGTAAATGACCAGTCCCAGGTGTGTGTCACATTCGCAGGCATGGAAAGGCTGCCGCATTGACTGCATGCAGTCACTATATGCCCCATGTGAAGCAGCATTACTAGGGCTAGAACAGAGGCTGAGATGGCTCCAGCCCTGCCATTGCACCATTGCTTCTTCAAGTGAGTTCAACAGACGAGGTGCTGCAAAAGCAGATTGTGGAGCTTCTCTTTCTCTCTTCTCTGCATTTCTATTCCACTATTCCTTTCTAGGACTATGGCTATTTCTAGTGTGAGTCTTAAATGAAGCTTTTAAAATTCCCTAAAAGCTATGCAAAGCCATATTCTATTCTGCTAGATAAGAAGGAAAGGGAGTTTATTTAGCTGGTAATCTTTCACTTTTGATGAGTTTTTAAATAAGTCAAATTGCATCAGCCAGGTGATGTGTTAGCTGTGGAGAGCGCAGGAAGGAGAAAAGGTCAGTTTTGGTCCTCTTCAGGGTCCTCTTTGCATGTTTCTGAATAGCAGCTCTAAATTCAAAGGAGGAGGTACTCAGGATGGAAATAATGGAAAAAAATAGCCAGAGGTTAGGTGAGGAGCCTGTGGGTAAACAAGGGGAATGGGGTGGAATATTCCTTATGTTTTAGCATAGAAACATTGCTCTCTTTCAGAACAACTGAGGCACCAAGAGATTACTCATTTTACGCATCCTTTCTTTGTGGGGGTTGGGACAGAGGTTGGGAATGTCTGTAGGATGCCTCTTATAGTAGGCCATAACCTAAAACCACTACTCCAAGAAAAACAGCTGTGATCCCAACAGAAGCAATCTTCCTGTTCATGTGTCATGATGGCATTATAGTGCATATATTTAAATCACTGAAGGTGTGATTCTATCCTCCCAGCTGAGGTGAATATCTATTCTCCTGGAGTCAGCCTCATCATTAATTGCATCTTCATTCTATGCAACAACAGACAGCAGAGCTATGATAGCTGCTGCTGCCTGGTTTATTACAACACTGTTTTTTTCAAACCTGATAAACAAATGGAAACTGACTGATTAATTTTACTTCAGTACCTTCACAGAGCCTCTGAAAATAATTTTGAAATTTGAAATAGGTATTTTAAAATAATGTATCTCCCTAATGGGAAAAATATAAGAGCTGTCATGTAATGATTCCAGACCAAAAGTATTCTGCCCTAAAAACCTGGAGGAAAAACTGTGGAACTTCTTTTCATGGAATAAAGTGAATGGGCATGGGAAGAACAAGAGGATGCAAACCATCTAGTCACTCAAATTCAAATACTACAAATTCACAAGAGCAGAAATTTGTAAAATTGCCTGTCTTTTATGCTGTAATTATGAATTAAAACCACATGCAGAAAAAATAAACTGAAAAACAGATTTGTGGGGATTTTTCTTCATTTTTATCTTCTTTCAACATATTTAGAGGCATTTTAGTATTTAAGAATCAGTATACCTGTGATAATAAAAACTTTTTATGGGCTTTAAATTCCTGACCAATCCATATCTTTAATCATTTCAGTGATCCAGAGGAAAAATTGATCTCCAAACCCTGTTTTCAGCTTTTGCTTATGCTGTTTTCCCTCAGCATTTTAATTACTTGCAGTAGTTAGTCCTCTCTGTTACCGTCATTGCTGCAGCATTAATTTGGTGCTTCAAATTTTTCTTAAGTGCCTGCTTTGCATAAAAGCACTAACTTCCTCCTCCTCAGCATCTAGTCTTAATGCTGGCTAGTCCTAACCTCCCCAATTCCCATCCATGGGCAGTGCCAGTGGCGCACATACCCCTCAAGAATTTCATTTTGGGAGCATGAAACTATGTAATTCTGGACATACAGCAACTCCAGAGCAAACTGCTGTTTTTCGGTTGTGCTACACATCAGAACGAGTAAAACTCAACTGATTTTATTTGTAGATTTCCCAAGCATTATTTTTCTTCACTATCCCTTCCTTCTCACCTGGTTGCCTTCCAAACCTGTTCTTAAACAGCCCTCATGATGTCCCTGCTCATTGCAGGAGGGCTGGAACTAGGTAAATTTTGAAGGTCCTTTCCAACCCAAACCATTCTCTTTTTCTATGACACTTCCACAGCTGAACTGCTGCAGGCTGCACTCCTCAGCCAAAAGCAACTACTGCAATGCAGACAGTAGTGAGTCTCCAAACACTGCATCAACTCTTTCTTGGCTGCTAGCGCCATTTCAAGTTTGAAGATCTAAGCCCTGTTTGCAAGTTCAACATTGTAAATGATGAACTGGGTAATGCTGAAGCAGATTTTTCTAACTGCTTGTCTCTCCTCCTCCTTAAGCTCAACTCATTTGCACTGAATACTCCCATCCTTTCTGCTTATTTTCCTCGGGGACATCTACCTTTGCTTTTCTTCACACAGTAACCACATGACCTTTATCTTCTGCAGTTTATTACACTGTTAAACAAGCTTAGCCACACTGGTTGAAACTTGTCTTTCTTCAGATAGGCATGTAATTTCATGAGACTCTTCTAAAGTGTCTCATTTTCAATAGTGACCACCTTCAGTAGCTTAGAACCCCATAGCATTGTGTAAAAGCAGGTAGCCTCTTTGTACAGTCAGCAGACTTCAGGTTCCTAATGCAAAGGTTTTCTTTCTCTCTAATGTCCATACAACCTCTGGTAATATGGACACCTTAGTCCTTCCTTTATCTTCAGAGATCTCTTGACTTCTGGACTGAAACATGCCCCAGGTCCCGCTCACTGCCTGCCGCAGTGAAATACACATTACAGAGACCAGATTAACTTCATTCTGGTGGCACAGGCTTTGGCCCAGAAGGAATATGACTCATGGACAGCTGTGTTTTACGGAGATAGCTGACAACCTAAGGCTTCTTTTCAGGATCTCCTTGGAATGAAACCCAAACTTAGGCTCCATTGAATTCAAGAGCTCGAGTGTGTTACCTAACGTGGATGAGTTTTAGCACATGTTTGAGTGCTTCCCTTAATTGAGCAAAAGAACATTTTTCTCCCCACACGCTTGTATTTCTCCAGTAAATAAGCTTATTTTCTTCTAGTCATCTATTTGGTCTGATTTATTTTTTTTGTTGATCTCAAGTATTATTTCCTATCACTTTATTACACATTAGAAATTAATAGGAACAGATGCTGAACTCATCTGGTATTAGCTTTCAGAATAGGTCATAAAATAATGTAATGTTATGTAGAGATTCAGGGCATGCTGTCAATAAAAGATAAAGATTTTTTACGTCTATCAGTCCAAGAAAATTAACGTAGCCTCTACTTGCCTCTCTCCACCTTGGTATACCTTATTAAACTTAGGGCAATTATGATCTGAACAATTTTAGTATGACAAACATCAGGGATCAACTGAGGTTAATGTCAATTAATAGATTGTGAAGTAACTGGCAATTTGGCTGAGAAAATGAGAGAAACAAGGGAGCAGAAAAAGGTAGAAGGAGATAACATTGTATAACTTAGAAATCAAAGACAAAAGTGCAATAAATACTATCAGTGGTAAAGATATCATCACAAGTTAAACTCCACAGCATCACATCAGTCCATATTGTTATGTCACACTCATCACTGCAGCGTATGAATTACAGTAGGTCTGTACCCTGTATTTCATCAAGGAGCTCCACTGGGTTCGTGGGGGTGTCAGTCTGAAAAGGTGATCAGTCATAAAGATGTCTGCAGCATTATGTATTTAATGCTGTTTTAATAAGACCAGATGAAATTGTTTTGCAATTTCTGTATATACCTGTGTATGGCTGTGTAATATTTTCAAAGACTTCTTGCTTTTTATCTCAAGTCGGTTGAGCCAGATCCTTTAAACAGACATAATTTGCTACAGTTCCTTTGACTTCATGGGGATTGTGCCAGCTTACACCAGTTCAAGCTGAAACTGAAGAGATTTTATATCCTCTGAGTACCATATATCCTGGAAAAACAGATTAATGTAGAAGATGGTTTTCACCTGGCATAGCATACTCTAATGGAAAAATAAGGGACAAAACCCCAAGCTGTCTGCTTTCCTGTTAGAATTTTCTCCATTCCAGCCAGGGATGTAAATAATGAAGCATTACATAGAGCAATTCTGCCCATTATTGAGTCAATTTTAAATAAAAAATTTAACAAATACAGATAGACATGTTTTATGCACATGAGGTATAAGGAAGATGCACATTGGACCTGATTTTTCAATTAAGCGCATAAGAGTTTAACAAAAAATGAGTGTGATTATTTATCAAATTTATGTACATTTACCATGATTTCATCATAGTGGGGGATCATGAGCTTTTTCCAAATCTTACTAGGCTATAGAAATAAAAAAAATATTTCATTTACAAAATGTTATCTCTAGTGTCATAGTAACTACCCATAAATCAGGCACATAGCTAAGGATACAGTATATACCAGAAACAAATTCTGATTTCAAACTGTTAGTTCCTGCATTTAATTATTTGTTCATTAACATACTGTTTTATCTGATGCTGAAGGCCAGTACTCTCATATGATCTTTTGAAGATGCCATTGCTAGCTTCCTGATGTAACCACATTCGGATGCATGAAATATAAGGTAAGTTGTGACAAAAAAAGGCAAGAAGGAAATCCAAAGTAATGTATGATTATGTGTGTACAAAAAATAACAAACCCTCTCTGGAAGCTGTCAGGAGAACTGGCTACCCTGGATTTGGAGAAATCTGAGGTTCAGAATGACTCCTTCACGTCAGTCTTCCCTGGCAAATGCTCTGATCACACCATACAAGGCTTGGAAGGCAAATGCAGGGACTGTGAGAATGAAGACCTTGGGCTCACTGTAGGAAAGGATCAGGTTCGAGACCATCTTAAGAGCCTGAATGTGCGCAAGTCCATGGGACCTGACGGAATCCACGCATAAGTCCTTTCGAAGGAGCTGGCGAATGAAGTTGCTAAGACACTGTCCATCATGTTTAAAAAATCATGGCAGTCAGGTGAAGTTCCCGATGACTGGAAAAAGGGAAATATAATCCCCATTTTCAAGAAGGGGGAAATGGAAGACCCAGGGAACTACAGACCAGCCAGCTTCACCTCTGTGCCTGGCAATATCTTGGAACAGATTCTCCTGGAAAGCATGCTAAAGCACATGAAAAACAACAAGGTGCTTGGTGACAGCCAGCATGGCTTCACTAAGGGGAAGTCCTGCCTGATCAACCTAGTGGCCTTCTATGATAGGGCCACAGAACTGATGGACAGAGGCAGAGCAGCTGACGTTATCTACCTGGACCTGTGCAAAGTGTTTAACACTGTACCACACGACATTCTTATCTCTAAATTGGAGAGACAGAAATCTGACCACTTGGTGGGTACAGAACTAGCTGGATGACTGCATGCAAAGAGTTATGGTCAACAGCTCAATGCCCAGTTGGAGACCAGTAATCACTGGTGTCCCTCAGGGATTGGTGTTGGGATCTGTCTTGCTCAACATCTTTGTCAATGACATAGACAGTGGGACTGAGTGTGCCCTCAGCAAGTTTGCCGATGACACCAAGCTGTGTGGTTTGGTTGATACGCTGGGGGGAAGGAATGCCATCCAGAAGGACCTTGACACACTTATGAGGTGGGCTGATGCCAACCTTATGAAGTTTAACCATGCCAAGTGCAAGGTCCTACACGTGGGTCAGAGCAATCCCAGGCACAGC
>WYDI02025733.1:0-72656 GCA_009867235.2 Psittacus erithacus | reverse complement strand
TCAAGGCCAGGTTGGACACAGGGGCTTGGAGCAAGCTGCTCTAGTGGAAGGTGTCCCTGCCCACGGCAGGGGTTGGAGCTGGATGAGCTTTAGGGTCCCTTCCAGTACAAAGCAGGCTGGAATTCCATGACTGTAACATAATGACCACTGCGGCTGCTGCTGGTGCAATAGCAGAGTCCGTGAACAAGCAGCGAAAGCTGTCTTTTAGGGTTTGATGATAGAGTGATGGTGGGTTAACAAGCACTGCTCATACCCTGGAAGTGTCTTGAACTTGCCTGTTTATCTGTAGCTGGGGCAAGGTGAGAGCGTACGTGGTGGTGCTGCATTTCAGTCTTGGCCCATGTGGTGTCTGTCGTGCTCCTGATGTTCCTGGTTGCTCTCTGCTTTTCAGTTGTTGAGGCAGGTTACTGATACTCATGGCTGGAATAAAGCTCTTTTTTTACACGCCCAGTCCCTGAGAGCCTTTTCAAACCTTTGTAAAAAGGAGGAAACTGAGTCTAGTGCAATAGATTCTAAAGTGATCAGAAAAAGGGAACTGAGCCTTCATCTACTTGGGTACGATACCAGTCATTTTAGCCCCATAACATGTTACTGACTCGATGGCCTCTCTTGAGCTGGATTCACAGCCTGGAAAAGTGTTTCCCTTCCCCCATTTCCTGTTACAAGCAAACAAATGCTGTATTTTAGGTTGCAGCTTAAAAATCGGCAGATTTACCGTTGTTTTAGTGTGGAATAGTCTCAGATTGTTAGGACCCTTTGCTAAGTCCTGGTTCATGAGGACTTGCAGATCTTAAGTCTTTGTAGCTGACTCCCATGCTTTCATCTGGGAGATGATGCAACCTTTCAAACACGTAGTAAATCAGAAGTGGGGTATTGTTTCCCAAGAGCACAGAGCCAGCAGTGCTGTTCCTGTATTCCCCTTTGTGCAGAGCAGTGAGCATTACAAAGTCCCAAGTGCTGCCTGCCTGCACACTGACAGTTCAGACACTTCTTGCAGCTAGCTGGAGATGTGAGCTGCCTGCAGAGTCCTTCTTAGGGATCACTGCCACTTCCTGTGTCGGCAGGAATGTGGTCTGGACCGAAAAGATGCTCGATGGGGATCCATGCCTTCCATGTCACAGCAGTTTCTTTTCCTTGTGTTCTGCAGTCTTCCCTTCCAGCATTTCCACTGTGCACTGCACTCTTGCAGATAAGCTGAAATGTGACCTCTCCGTTCACTGACAGCTCCCTCTGTCTTTCGAGTGACAGAGGCTGCTGGGCCTGGTCTGGAGGCACAGGAGGGCATTCCTGCAGCAGAGGGAGCCGTTGCCCTGCAGTGAAGGAGGGTTAAATATTCGGCATCGCTTTCCAGCCTATTTGTGGTATACCCATAGGAAAGGCTCTTCCTGGGTAGAAACAGCTGAAGGCTAGAAGGAGTGTTCCAGAGCAGAGCCCTTCTGTGAGTAAAGAGGAACACATAGTCTGTATTTCCTTTAGTTCTGAGTGCTGGAATGTGGAATGTGATAGAATCTGTGCCTCTTTCACTTCAAACAGCAGATCCACACCACTGGGGTGTCCCATATGGACTTTCCTGCAGGAAGCCTTTTCCCTTTCCTGCCCTGCATCTCTAAGCCCAGTCTCACTGCAGATTGCTGTTGTTTTTTCGTGATGTTTGGATTCCAGAGGAAACCTTTCTCCAAATGTTTATGATGAAAGTCAAGCGATTGTGCTCCTCTGTTTCCTTTGGCCATTCCATTTGCTCTATTATGCAACTTTTTTAAGCAAAACCTCCCTGTGGTAAAAATACAGTGTTCTTTAAAGTAGTTATTGTGGCCTCTTGTTGGCTTCAATTCCTGGTTTGCATTTGCTTTAAAAATTGAAATCTTTTCTTTCTTTGTAGGTAAAGTCATGAAGCTGAGTACCAAAGCAGAAGAAGTTGCCACATTCTTTGCAAAAATGCTTGACCATGAGTACACTACAAAAGAAATCTTCAGGAAAAACTTCTTCAAAGACTGGAGGAAGGTATGCACATAGTCCTGGTGCAGTGGCTCTGCATGGCCAGGGTTCCTTTGGCACTGGGCAAGGAAGAGGGACAGCTGCTCCATGCACGGGAAGGTTCACTGTAGCTGTGAGGTTTCAGTTCATCTGTAGCTTCACCACAAAGACCGTGTCATAAATACTTTTTAAAACAACCAGGTCACACTTCTGCCACCCCAACTTGCTTGTTCTGTATTGCATGATGGGGTATAACTGTTGTGTTACGTACCTTGTTGAAGAATCAGCTTTATATTCGAAGGAAACCCCTTCCAAAGACCTAAATCTCAGAACTTCACCTCAGTCATCAGCTATGAGATCGAACCCTGGCATCAGGTGATGCAGTTTTCCTAGATGTATTACTGGATTTGTCTCTCTATGCCTCAATGGTCCCAGCCACTATTCAGCAAGAGCACTCTGGGAGGTGGTGCAGCATTGCCCAGCGCTTGCAGAGATCAGACTGCTGGAGGACCAGCACTCCACTTTCTTGGGTTCTTGTGCTTCTTGCTTTGACCTCAGCTAGAGGGAGCATGTGCAGGAATTTGGGGGTTTATTGTGAGAACCTGTCTGTAGGGTAGGTTCTACCATGCATAAAAACTTAGTGTGTATGAAAACTGAATGTGCTTCTTTCTTTCTGCAAGGAAATGACCCCTGAAGAGAAGAGCACTATCACCAGCCTCAGCAAGTGTGACTTCACCCACATGAGCCAGTATTTCAAAGCTCAGTCGGAAGCTAGGAAACAGATGTCCAAGGAGGAGAAACAGGTATCGGAGGGGATTCTAGGAGACATCTTGCTTCTTGGCTGGCCTGTAAACATCTTTGTGTAATCATTCCTCTGCCTGCTTTGCTGCCTGTAAGTCAGTGTTTGCCAGCTTTCATGTGAACTGCCAGAGTTGTTACTGTGCAGCTCAGGTAGGGCAAAGCACAGCTGAATCTTCGTCCTGACTTAAAATGGCACTGCTAGGGCTAAGGCTTCTGATCAAGAGAATGAGAGGTGCTGCCTCCACAGGAGCCTTAGTCCCTGGCCTGCAGTGAACAGCAGACACTCAGTTAAGGACAGATTATCATTTTAGAAGCTTCTTGGGTCTGGAGAACGGAATTGGGTATGGTGGGGAGGGGATGCAGCAGTGACATTAGTGGTTAAAATGAGAGAACAAGTCTTAAATACCAGTGCAGTTTTCTGAATAAAAATAAACTGTTTTTCAGTCAGAGAGCTACAGTGGCTTGTGGGGAGGGATTGAAATGACTGAGACTTCCTGCAGTGGAAGTTGGAAACTTGCCCCAAGTTCTCTTTTGCAATGCTTCAGTCATTGTCCTTTGAACAAGGGGCCTGGTAGCTTGGAATTATGGCCTTTGGGGTCATAGGGGTCCCACCAAAATAGAGAGCCCATGTCTTACTGCTGCTTGCATTTGATAAACACAGGGTGAGCCCTTCTCAGTTGCTGTCTGTGGTAGTTGCTGTGAGAAAGCAGCAGTGGCTTTCTGTCTCAGGTTCTTAGCTGGCACCCCAGTGGTGTCTGTGGGTCAGATGTTTTATTTGAGCCGCAATGTTTCTGTATAATCAGAGTTCAAGCATAGAGGTATGCCCTGAAATCTCAGCACATTTTTACTTGGGAGCCTGTGTTCTGCTTATGAGCCCAGTTGCTGACACAGGCTGGACGTGCAGCAGACTGAAGACATTCCTCTGCCTGCATTCCAGTGCTGAGTTCAGACACTCAAGTCTGAGGTTTTACACATAAACAACAAGATGTAAAGTCCAGCGGGTGTCAAATGCTGAATAGAGACTATAAAGCAGCAGTACTGGGCTGGGGCTGCCCTTGTAGCTACGGTACATGAATAGAGGTACTTGCCTCTACTGGGGCAAAATTGTAGCTGTCTGCACCAGCCCTGATCTGTTTCTCTCAAATACAAGTGTTAAGAGAGTTTTTCCACATTCTTTCCCTTTTCCCAGTTTGTTTGTGCTGGTTGCTTTTTATGAATGCTTTTCTGGACAGTCTGCTGCTCTGGGTGTTGATGCAGCACTTGGCATGATAAGGATCTGCTTTTGAGTTGGATCTTCAGCATTAGTGTTGGCCTGTGGTGCTGGATATACCAGCTCATCTTTGCTTTTGGCTTCTTCCAGAAAATCAAAGAGGAGAATGAGCGGCTGCTGAAGGAATATGGTTACTGTGTGATGGACAACCACAAGGAGAGGATTGCCAACTTCAAGATTGAACCCCCAGGTCTCTTCCGAGGTCGTGGGAACCATCCCAAAATGGGCATGTTGAAGAGACGCATCATGCCAGAAGACATCATCATTAACTGCAGCAAGTGAGCCTTGGATGCTTCTCACCTTGCCTTTGCATTCTAGATGGGATAGCTTCTGGTTTAAACCCTTGCATGGGCTGGTATTCAAGCATGTACAGTACACATGCTGCTTATCTTAACTCTTACATGGATAAAAACCTGAGTCACATAAGCAAAGACTGAACAAAGCTATCAGGGGGTTCACACAGAACTTTGTCAACATATTCTCTTCCTCACGCCTACAGCTTAATCTGCTTACCCGGCCTTTCCTGCTGGTATTTCCAAAAAGGAATTTTCACCTAGGTAGGCTGCCATACTTTGTCTTCCTCGATGCTGAAGGCTGAGTTTTACTGGGCTTCTCTTCAGTCTTGTCCTGATAAGTGTCCACACTCTTGCAGTGTGCACAGACCAAAGCTGATCCTTGCAGGGTGTGCTCCCACTTATGTTACACATATCAGGCACACATTGATAACAGTTACATTCCTGAGATTCGACTGTTCACTTTGATTCATTGATTTCCTGCTTGCGGAGTAAGGAGCAAGTTGCCTCAGGTTTCTTCCCCTGCGCTTTCTGTGTGTGATAGTATTTGTTACTTTCTTCATTCTGATGCTGTGGAAGTCTCTTGAAATAGTTATTTGCTGTTTTGCAGGGATTCCAAGATCCCTCCTCCTCCTCCAGGACACAAATGGAAGGAGGTCCGGCATGACAACAAGGTTACCTGGCTGGTGTCATGGACTGAGAACATCCAAGGCTCTATCAAGTACATCATGTTGAACCCTAGCTCAAGAATTAAGGTAAGGATCTATTTAAATTCAGTGTTACAGGTCATGTGTCCAAGAAGCATTTACCAGGAAACCATTTACCCAAGGACAGACTTGCTCTGGTGGATATTTCACCTCCTTCTGGCCCTGACTGCCCCTGCCTGATCAGGTGGTGAAGTTCTAACTATGGGCTGCTCGTTTGTCAGTTGTAAAATGAAATATGTGGCCAGGCTGCTGGCTGAGAAGGCTGTAAGGACTGAAGGAAACCAAACGCTGCTGTGGGAGCAGGTAACCAGTCAGTGGATCAGTTCCTTACAAGCAGTGAAAACCCGCTGGAAGATGATGAGCCTCCGTATCAGGGGTAGGATTGAATTTCCTCTCATTAAGGCTTTTTAGAAGAGAATTTTTCCTGGATTGGAAGCAAGGGGTTTCTCCTGCAAGTATAAGGAAAATCTGTTTCCTGGGAATTCATGACCTCTTTTTGCCATGGCCCGAATATATAATAATGATGATGAACTGTTGAAGTTGCTTTTACATTTTATGGATGTTAATTACACAGCTGAAAGAGCTTAAGTGTCATCCGAATAAAGCAGAGGAAACCATTTATATGCTGAGAAGCAGAAAAGACATAATATCTTTTGTGTCCTTACAGTGGCTTCCATGGAAGCGTTTAATATCATGGAAATCAGAATTCCCCACAGCTGCATGGCAGCAGAGTGTGAAGCTGAGCTGTGCTTTGTCCTCCAAGCACGTTTGCCACAGGCAGACCTGCTGAACCTTGAGCTGCAGGTCAGAACTGGGCCTTTGCCTGCTGCCTAACACCGTGTTCCAATGTCTTGTGCAGGGTGAGAAGGACTGGCAGAAGTATGAGACAGCTCGGAGGTTGAAGAAGTGCGTAGATAAAATCCGAAACCAGTATCGAGAAGACTGGAAATCCAAAGAGATGAAAGTGCGGCAGCGGGCTGTGGCGCTCTACTTCATCGACAAAGTGAGCACACTCCTCTTACCTTCCCGGCTTGCTGGAACGCTGCCTGACAGTTCCTAAGGCACAATTGAGCCAGTTACTGAGGTATCCTGAGACTTCCTGGTGGGCAGGCTCCCGTCTCCTTTTCCTTCCCATTACCTGGAATCCAGAGCACTAAACTATTGTACTGAGCGTGGCTATTTCAGGCAGCATTGTTTTAGTTCAAGCAAAATTCACAGCCTGGTTCCAGAGCCGCCCGGTTGGATTACTGGGAGGTTTGTGTGGACCTTTTGTCTCCAGCTGTTTCAGTTTTCCAGCTGGGAATTTCTGCTGCTTTGTCACCCCTTTGGTTTGAGGTCACACTTGCGAGGTTTTGTAATAATGCAGTTGTCTTGATGCTTTTAATACTGCTTAAAGCTAGTTGCCCTGGTGGTGTCGTGACCACCTGAGTTAACCGGTTTTGTGGAAACCAGGGAACTGGGTCTGAATAATTGTGGTTTCATGGGAGCACTGAGGGTTTTTCCAAAAAAAAAAAAAAAGGAAAAGGGAGAAATTGCTTTGTCCAGTGCTGTTAAACAGTGTTGATGCAGCCAAATGTAGCCTTTAGGTGATGTATCTAACACCAAGTGCTCTGTATGCTTGTTAAAGTGTGTTTATTTAGCATGCAGTGCAGAGGTGGCATCATAGAATATGAGCACCTTAACTGCGTGATTTTGTATCAGGTTCAGTTCGCATGGAAGTCAGTTTGGATTTTAACACACCAAATGCTTTGAAATGGATTTCCATTAGGAATTGAAAGAGCTGTCCCAAAGTTTGAGTTACCTCATGATAGAAGTTGGTAAAGATCTTGCTTTAAACTTACCTTAAATTAAAAATGAGGTGTAGAATCACAGAATCCCAGCCTGGTTTGTGTTGGAAGGGACCTTAAGGCTCATCCAGCTCCAGCCCCCTGCCATGGGCAGGGACACCTTCCACTAGAGCAGCTTGCTCCAAGCCCCTGTGTCCAACCTGGCCTTGAACACTGCCAGGGATGGGGCAGCCGCAGCTTTTCTGGGCACCCTGTGCCAGCGCCTCAGCACCTTCACAGGGAAGAGCTTCTTCCTTATACCTAAGCTAAATCTCCTCTGTGTAAGCTTGAACCCATTGGCCCTTGTTCTGTTCTGGTAGATTGGTAGGTTTGTGGCCTTGGGATTATTTAAAACAGATTTAATGATAACTTGAGGTTGTTTTTATTAGAATTTTTACAAGTGTCAGTTTAATCCACTCAAATGCATTTTCTCGCTTTCCTTTCTCCTATGGATGCTGCTGATCCTAGGGTAGGGTCTGAAAGTTTGCAGCATCTATGCATTGCAGGAATGGTTTGGAATGCGTCTGACTTTTCTTGCCTTAATATAAATGTAGCTTGCCCTGAGAGCTGGTAATGAAAAAGAAGAAGGAGAGACAGCTGACACCGTGGGCTGCTGCTCCCTGAGAGTAGAACACATCAAGCTGCATCCTGAACTGGATGGCCAGGAATACGTAGTTGAGTTTGACTTCCTCGGAAAAGACTCCATCCGATACTACAACAAAGTCCCTGTTGAGAAGAGGGTAAGGCACCTCCCCAGCATACACACAGCCTGAATGGTGCAGTAATTTGGTCAGCACAGTTTTGATGGTAATAGCAGGGTGCTTCATTACTGGTCAGAAAATAAGTCAGTTAATGTCTTTGCCTTTCTATTGGCAGTGCCGTAGAAGATAACCTGCACACACACTGAGGTGGTGTGACATTACCCAGCAGATGAGATACAGATCTTACTGCTCTTCCGTGTAATCTCAGCATCAAGAGCTGGCATGACATAAATCTAATAGTTCTGTGAGATGAGTTTCTTGGGTCTTGTTCTGATCAGTAGAGTTGGGTTTGTCACCTGTCGGTGGGAGAGTTCCAGGCCCATATGACAAGTAACAGCATAAGAGGTTCTGAAGCAGAGTGCTGGGTGGCACTGTTGGGCTTTCATGGTACTCGCTCCTCTGTCACAGTTCTGTTCATGCTGGAGCTTAGCCCTCACTGAGGTCTTGATCTCAGGTGCTCCAGAGCATACAGAGTAGATGCACTGATACTTCTGGCCTATGAACCTGGGTATCTGCCAACCAGGACATCATTCTTAGGCAGTGTAGGTTCCTTTATTTCTTGGTCATTCACCGACTTCACATCTGCTGTGGTCTTGACCTCCTCCCAGGATAAATCCCCATCCAGCAGTGTGAACCTGGAGGGCACCATCCAAAAAGATTTTGATTTTGTGTGGATGTAAGAGCCTTGCATGTGGCCCACAGCTCTGCAGGCAGCACAGTGTGTTAGGTACTGCAGGTGTGACACTGGGGTAGTTGTAAGGACAGTTGGCAGTAAATGTTGGCTTTTGGGGAGCAAACCCAAACTGGGGCTGCCATAGAGTGGAATTTGTACTTCCTTGTTCAAAGAAGAAAACATTTTTCCTGTTTAAATTTGTTGGTGTTGGTATCTCTTTGTATCTTCAATGCTTACAGTGGGGAATTGATTATTGTAGAACTAGAAATCTTTGTATATTAGGTGTCTACAGTAAAAAAAATGAGTGTTGTTGAGAAGCTGGGACTGGGGATTTGGAGCATGCAGAGCTGGGGTTTGTGGTCTCTGTATAATCAAAGCTGGTTTGATTATTCTCCCTACCTCAAAGAGACTTGTTCAGGATGAAACTCTATGAAACATTTAATGCAGCAGTGAGAAGGATTGAGGTTTGGTAGCCTCAATCCATGGGAAATGGCTCAGGTGTCTCTGGCTGGAATAATGATGGAGAAGGGTGGTAGCTTCAGGGTCTCTTTCTCCGTTAGGCAGCTAAGCTGAAGCAGAATCAGGTCTCCTGCAGTCTTGATCTAAAGGATGGGCATTGAATGCTCAGGACTCCTGTTGCTGGGGAGCAACCTTCAACACAAGCATTGTACTGAGAAAATGGGTCTTTGCCTGCCAGGAAGTAACATCCAGCATCATCACTTCTGAAAGCAGTGGAAGTAGCTCCAGCAGTGTTGTTCCTGATGTATTTCTGGTTCCCAGAGCTGCCTGCTCCATGTGCCTTAAGTTTCTGGTTTGCTTTTCCTGCAGGTGTTTAAGAATCTTCAGCTCTTCATGGAGAACAAGCAGCCTGAGGATGATCTCTTTGACCGCCTCAATGTAAGCATGTGGTTAACAGTGAGGGATGGGGTAGAGCACCAGAATAGGCTCACTCTGCATGAGGCAGCAGGAGTTGATCTATTTCAGAAGTGGTTTCAGTGGCAGTTTTCTTCCAGAGCTGACCTCAGAGCAGGTAGTGTCTCAGTGTGGTGCCTGTTGTGTGCTGTGCCCACAGATCCATGGCTTTGGTCCTGCTGATCATGGCTGACTCTGACTCAGGACGTGATGATTGTGTGAGGTGACATTTTCAGATGCCATCCCCATCTGCGCACATTTCCCTCTATGGGAGCACAGTGGTGGCTCAGACACCTTTCCTGGCATGGAACAGGCACATTTCTACCTACTGGGAAGCAAAACCTCCACACCAAAGACGACTTTTCTGGCCATTTGTGGTTACTTTATACCTAATCTAATGCTTGATGGTTTTTCGCTCACTTTTCCTGTGGTTTCAGTAATGTTGTGGCCATTCTGTTGTGGTCAGCTCTGTGTGCACCAGGCCTCAGCTGTGAGTTAGATGTCTTTGTCAGCCGTGTGCAGAGATTTCACAAATGTGGCCAATTGTACTGCTAACCGTGACCTCCTTTCTGCTTCCTTAGACCAGTATCCTAAATAAACACCTTCAAGACCTTATGGAGGGACTGACAGCCAAGGTATTCCGTACTTACAATGCCTCCATCACGCTACAGCAGCAGCTCAAGGAGCTCACCAATCGTAAGTCTTACCCTTGAAACTGTGAGGGGAACAGATCTTATCCTGCCACACAGACCTGGCTTCCTTGACTTAGCCACAAGTCTTATATCTACACCACTTCCTCATGCACATCATATGTTCCAGTGCAAATGTCAGACAGCTGATGTCTGCTCAAATCTGCCAAAATCTGCTGCCACGCAGTCTTGCGGGGTAATGGAGCACTGAGCAGGGCAGAGCTGGCCTGGGAGCACACCCCTAAGGTGTGCCTGCTATTTTGTCCCTGTTCTTTACCCAGTCTCTTGCTTTCTGTGGTGTAGGTGGCAGGCAGGGCAGCTGGATATGCAACAGCTGCATGTTTCTTATCTGCTCATTCACAACCTCTCTGTTGAGCACTTTAACAGCTTTACAGAGTGGGCATGTTGTATCTGTGAGGCTCAGCAGTGTCTTGAGCAGTGTGGTCCTGCTGTCTTCTGCTGAGCATGGAAGTGCTTTTCCTCTCTCGAATGGCAAGTGGTGCCTTTGTTGCTAGTGAATAAACCATCCCAGAAGGAGTCAGGGCCCAGGATGGAAGTGTCAGGCTCTTTGACTGTGATTAGAGTGAAGAGTTGAGCATGGCCCATCAGAGGGAAGATCAGTTCTGCAGGGACTTTGAGCTCACAGTCAGTGGGACCCTGGCTGGGGCTGCACAGCTCTGGAGGACCTACTTGCTCACCACTTCCTTGTGCTTTGCAGCGGATGACAACATCCCAGCAAAGATCCTGTCCTACAACCGTGCCAACAGAGCTGTTGCCATCTTGTGTAACCATCAGAGGGCTCCGCCGAAGACCTTCGAGAAGTCCATGATGAATCTGCAGAGCAAGGTACCCCCCTTCCGGCCAGCTCTTGGCCTGGAGCAGGGCTCTAAGGGCTGCATCTTGGGGGTCACATTCCTTCCACTTGCGGTGAACATTTTTCCTGTCAGGAGTTGGTCAGTGCTGCACCAGAGCTGGGCCTGCTTTGAGAGGAGCAGTGCGCTGAAAGGGCCACCTTCCAGTCTGGGGTTGTCTTTTACTTATAAAGACTAAGACCAGGCCCACTGTGTGTGCCCTTAATGCCATAGCTGTGTTCTGCTGCCACTGAAGTTTCACAGCAGCAGCCTCTGGCTCTGACTCGTGTTCCCTCAAGAACCAGGAGTGGGCATCCACTCCAGTTGCTTGGCTCCTAGGCCAGTGTCAGGGCAGGCTGTGTACATGGTACATGATGCCCCTCTGACTTGACCTCTTCCTTTGCAGATTGTTTCTGGTGAAGGCCTTGAGGTCCAAAGGGGTTAGGTCTGTTCCTGGTCTGGCTTTAGAATAACCTTCACAATAAGGACTTTGGTTTGGCACTGCAGTGTCCTCTGCTTCTGTTAACACCTAACATGACTGCCTTCACCCTAGACCTTAGAGCTTCGGGATGTTTAAGGGAATGCAAAATGCTAAATCTTCCTGAATCCTAAACTTACTGGAGAAGAACTGCCTGAAGCCTGAACAGCTTTCAGCCTGTAGGGTTTGGGGCAGTCGCTGATTCCTGCTAAGGGAGCAGAGATCATCCTCCCGTGCTACCCTCAGAGCTGGTACTGGCCGGATGCAGTGAGGACAGACAAGGAAGGGCTGTTGGCCAGTCTCAGGCCAAGCCAGTTCCTTCACCTGCTTAGTTACAGTGTTGTGAGGAAGCTCCCAGCACCACCTTGTCTTCAGAAATGAGTGAGGCCCTGTTTTGTGAGGGGAATCTTCCACCACACCAGGCTTTGCTGTGAAGGCAAATGGCCTCATTGTCCTGCAGGAGTGTGTCTGACCACTGCTACATGCTGAATGTGGTCACAGACTCGCTCCCTGGGTGATGCTGCCGCAGTTGTCAGCAGCTTGTTCTCAGCGCTGCTGTCTGGTTTTGCCTCTCCTAGATCGATGCCAAGAAGGAGCAGTTAGCTGATGCCAGGAGAGAACTGAAAAGCGCCAAAGCTGATGCCAAGGTCCGGAGGGATGAGAAGTCTAAAAAGTAAGGCTGTTGTTAACTAGGCTGTGCACTGCTCCCAATACTCTCAGCTCCAAATGGGTCCTTAACCCTGTATTCTGTTTGCCCAGCCTGTGATCTGGGAAGGCTTCCTCAGGCTTTCTTGTTCCCTCCTTGCTCTGTTTGTGAAGAAACAGCCTTCACGCTGAGGTGGTCTGATGCTGCAGTTCCTAATGTGGTCACTGGCACTGGTCTCCCCAGGGCATCTCCTCTGTGTCTCAGCCCTTTGAGCTGGGCACCAGCCAGTGCTCAAGCACCCTGCTGCCCAGGAGCAGACAGAGAGCTGTCTCCAGTGTGCAGCATTGCTGTTGTAATGGAGAGCCACGAGTGCATGATTGCGCATGCACATCTCTGTGCGCATGATGGATTCTGCGTGGGGCTCTGCAGGGTAGCCACAGGGGTGCTGAGTGAAGGGAGCTCAGAGAGCAGGATCACAGCATGGCTATTGCTGCGGGAGGGGTTTGAAGTGGATGTAGCACCAGTAGAGTTCAGGCTGTTGCTTCCAGCCTTTTAAAGCAAAACTGCTGCTTAGGATTTCTGCTGTGCCTCTTGGAACATGTCAGTTCTTAATTGCATGTGCTGAGTGGTTTGTGTCATCACCTGTGCTGCCCTTTGTGGCTGGTGGCATTGCTTACTTTGAGCAGAGTCCCTTGGGGGTCCCACAGTGCTGCCGGCTCCAGCCTAGCAGGGCATAGAGGAATTAAGTGATCTGCTTTTTTCCCACCCTAGGACAGTGGAGAGCAAGAAGAAAGCAGTGCAGAGGATTGAGGAGCAACTGATGAAGCTGGAGGTTCAGGCTACAGATAGGGAGGAGAACAAGCAGATTGCTTTGGGCACCTCCAAACTCAACTATCTGGATCCCAGGATCTCTGTTGCTTGGTAAGAATCTGCCTGGGGTGTGCTGGAAGGAACCGTCCCTTTGCTTCTGTGGTGTTCCCCCCAGTTAGGAGGCAAGGGCTGTGGCAGAGCAGTGCCCTTGAGCTGCCAGACACCTCTGTCTCTGGCTTTTGCTTGTATCTTTAGATGGTTGCAGGAAGCTACAAGTCTCTTGATGTAAGTGTGACATGGCAGCCACCCCCAGCACTGTGCTGGGAGGTGATGGGTGGGAGAGCTGCAGGGTCTAACACCAGAGGCTGGTTGTGCTCTGCTGGGTGGTGTTTGTGATGAACAGAGCTTAGGAAGGTGCTGGGGCACTGGGAGGTGCCTGTGCTGTGTGACTCTAACAGCGTCTCCTCTCCTGCAGGTGTAAGAAGTGGGGGATTCCTATAGAGAAGATTTATAACAAAACCCAGCGGGAGAAGTTTGCGTGGGCTATCGACATGGCAGAGGAGGACTATGAGTTTTAACCTGGTTTTAATGAGCTGAATTTTATGAGAAAAGGGAGTAGCCTGGTTTTTAGGGAGATTGATAAAACTGTGAGCCTTACTTGTCCTTGGATGCTGGGGAAGGGGGAGGAAAGGGGCAAGTGAGCATCAGATACAACAGCTAACATCTTGCAGAAAGCATAACCTGGAAATATCCTAAAGGAGCTGAGCCAGTTGTCCTATGGACAACTTATTTAACATGTTTCAGAGATCCAAATTCTATCTGTCTGGTTTGGGTGGGTTTTCTCTGGGGGCAGGGCAAGTGGATGGGGGATTTGTCAACCTTCCGCCAGGCAAATTCACCATCACACTTAGCGCGTGGGACTCTTTAGCTACTGTATACAAACTCCAGTTATATTGGTGCGTTTTTACAGTTAGGGTTTTGCAATAACTTCTATATTTTAATAGAAAACGGACTCCTGACCCCCCCCTCCCGACCCCCCCGGCCCCATTCCAGGATTTAACAAAGAAGCAAAATGTAAGGAACCCAACGCACCTCTTGGAGCTGCCACTATGGTCATGGGAATTCCCAAATCCTTCCCAGTTTGTCACTTGGAGCAGTCGTGCCATTGGCACATGAATACCAAACCTTCCTGGCCCCGTGTTCAGAGCAAAGCGCGACGGGAAGGCGGCCTCTTGACTCGAGTGTTCCTTTTTCAAATGTGAATTTTTATTTCTTTTAAGTCTATTAAAAATATTTAAACAGGTTTGGGGGGGTATTTTTGTTTTCTTCAAGCAGTTGTAGCTTTGAGGAACAGGGGGGGAAGGGCCGTGTGTGGGGGCTGAGGAGAAGTGACATTGGCAGCAAAGGACATTCCTGTCACCCTTTGTTCTGAACACGCTCTGAACACTTCATGACTCTACTTCTTAGCTCGGTCAGACTGTGTGTCCTTTATTTCCCCCCTTTTTTTCTAAGCCCCGCTCCCCTCTTTTACTTGAAAGATTTTATCGTGTAAAAAAGACGTTTCACAGGTCAATAAATTTCGAGGGAAATGAGCATTGGTCCAAAAAAAAAAAAAAAAAAAACACAAAAAAAAAAGGAAATAAATCGAGATTTTAGGGCTTTTATTTTTTTCTTTTGTAATTGTGTAAAAAAATTTTAAAAAATTAAAAAGCAGAATTTTAATGTGAAACCTTTTTTTGCTATAATCATTAGTCTTAGAGGCATTGTTAGCGTAGTGTGTGTGCGAAGCCCATCTCCCGCAGCCTTTCCTCAACAAGTATCTTCTATTTTTATCATGAATTCCCTTTTAATCAACTGTAGGTTATTTAAAATAAATTCCTACAACTGAACTGTGCTCTGGTGTCCGGTTGGTCTGTGCCACGAGCCCCTCGGCTCTGCAGCTCCGCGCCCTTCGCACAGGGCTGCAGCAAGGAAGTCAAGGCCATGACAGGGAACAGGGGGTGGGATTGACCCACTGGAGGCTTCATCAGGTTAAATTGGGACATGTGGGTTCGCAGTGATGCCCCTGATCCGAAACAACACCAAGCTTCTGGAAGGGAAGATGCTTCTACAGCTGCTGATCACAGAGCCACAGCCTGGTTTGTGTTGGAAGGGACCTTAAAGCTCATCTAGTTCCCGCTCCTGCCACGGGCAGGGACACCTTGCACTAGAGCAGCTTGCTCCAAGCCCCCTGTGTCCAATCTGGCCTTGAACACTGCCAGGGATGGGGCAGCCA
The DNA here is from genome assembly GCA_009867235.2 of Psittacus erithacus. Classification (NCBI taxonomy): domain Eukaryota; kingdom Metazoa; phylum Chordata; class Aves; order Psittaciformes; family Psittacidae; genus Psittacus; species Psittacus erithacus. Next base: position 57,690 of record WYDI02025733.1, on the reverse strand, counting down.
CAGCTTCTCTGGGCAGCATTGCCCAATGTTGCCTTCATGATTTGGTGACTAATGACAGTCCTGGTGGCTCTGTGGTCTGTGGTCATGCAGCCAGACTCTCGGTGGAGCACACAAGGGGTGTTCTGGAGCCCTGGCAGGGCAGCAGGAACTGACTGAGCATCGCACCAACCCGTGATTCTGCTGCTGCTCCTGAGCTCACGGTAACCTGGGTTCGAAGTGGTCCCTCAGCTCTGGCTCCCAGATCTCTCCCACTGCTCTGGGTTGGTTTGTGCAGCCCGAGGGAAAGAATGATTGAATAATGCACCCTATGCCTGCAGCCTGACTCTCCAGGCTCCCTGTGCGTGCCTGGCTCCTGTTCCCACCCCAGCAGGAATTCCCTGAGGGATTTCATTCTCTCCTAAAAAGCTGCTCGGTTCCTACTGGAGCCTGCCCGTGCGCAGCAGCCTGGAGCCTGCCCTCGCTCTGCGGCACGGCTGCGGGCAGTGGGGAAAAGATCCTGTCTGGGACACATCGCTGTGCTGCTGTGGGTTAGTGAGAACATCAGGAATGTGTTTAACGTCTGCATTTGGGGCCCTTCGAGCATCCTGGGAAGTGGAGACCATTGCTTTAGTGAAATAGGAAGTGACCTGAGGCAGCAGAAGCGAGGGGCACGGACCAGCTGGGTTCCAGCCGGGAGCAGGGATGGATGAACGGATTGCCTTGGCAGCCGTCCTTTGGGATGAGCTAGGACATGCTGCAGAGGGCGCATTGGGAAGCACGAGAAAGGGCAGTGTAAGCATATCCTGGTTTTCCTTCACTGTGCAGCCGATGGGAACGTTCCCTGCATTGCTGTTTGTGCCCCGGAGCCGGGCAGCCACATCCCTGCTCTGGCCAAAAGCAAGGTGTCCACAGCACCGTGCTGGAGCCAGTGCCACGGGGACGGCTGCAGGGAGGCCAGGGGAGTTGGGGCTGTGTGGAGCTGGGATGCTGCGAGAAGCAGGATGCTCTGGGGTGAGGGGGAAGAGAGATGCTCTGGGGTCCCAAGTGCTGCTCAGCACAAGGAGCTGGAGGAAGCAGGGTCTGGTCTCCCGTCTGCCGTACAAGCCTGAGATCCTCAGCTCCTGCTGTAGACACGATGGGCCTAGGAGCTGGCAGAGGAGTCCTGTGTTCCTCCCAGCTGGAAGGACATGGCCTGTCACTGCCTTGCTCTGCCTCCCCTTGCTTCACCCCTATCACCCCATGGTCCCTGGCTCTCCAGGCCAGCACCCCTCGGCAGGGGTCGCTGCACCTCCTCCCTCGCCCCAGGGGAGCCCCGGCCTGGTGCAGTGGGTACAAGACCAGCGGGATGTGCCCTCCCCAGTTTTCTGCTGCCTTCCATCAGCCCGGAGCCATCGGCTGGAGCCAGAGCAGCCCCAGCTCCATCCCTCCCGTGGGACAAAGCATGGCGATGGGGCTGATGATGGATTGATCCATCTCGCTGCACTGGGGAGCAGCCCAGGCCCTGGGGAGCCTGGAGCAGGCGCGGGCCCTGGCTCCTGCGCACGCACCGCCCCGCATCCCAGTGTTCCCAAAGCCCGGGGGTGCTGTAGCCCTGAGCAGGCTGCTGGAGCCCCTGCTGCGTGCTCAGCGCTTGCTGTGGCTGCAGGAGGCACCGTTCACCTTCTGGGGCCTTTCCGAGGTGCAGGGGAGCAGATGTCAGCAGAGAGGGAAGAGGGCTCCTGTGCTCCCGCCTGCCCGTGCCGGGAACAATGCAGCCCGTAGGAATTTCCCTTCTGTTCACAGAGCCCTCCCTGCCCCTGGTCTAATCTGCCTGAATTGAATCCCCGTATCTGCTGCTGCGCAGGGAAATGGGCTTCTCCCCAGGGGGGGATGTGCTCCCATGGACGGGGACCCGTCACCCCAGCATCACTTCCACCACATCCCCCTTCTCCCTGGGAATGCTGGTGGTCGTGGCTGATGGCCCAGGTGGGAGCGAGCTCTGTGCCTCTCCACCAAGGAAGGGAGAAGCACGTCGGTGCCAAAACAGCCCTTGGAGAGGCGCTTGGCTCCCTCTGAGCGCCAGGAGCTCTGTCCCGGGCAGGGCGCTGTAGGTTTGCCTGTGGCATAGCAGGGTCAGACCACACATTCCACACTGTAAATGTAGAATTCCCAGATCCCGGCGGCTCGCTGTGCTCGGAGAAGCGGCCACACAACGCGCTGCATCCCGGTTCGCATCCGCCGCTGCAGTGCCTGGTCCTTTCCTGCCCCAGCGCCACCACCCCGGGACAGTCCCTGCGTCTGGCACCGAGGGAGCTGCAGCAGCGGGGACGGGACCATGGAGGGGGAATTTAGGGTGAAGCTGGGTCTTGTGCATTGTGATCCGTGGTCAGGGAGGGTTCAGATCCGGGGGGGGACGGGCGCTGCAGAGCCCACTGCGTGAGGCCCCATCCCTCTTGGAGCAGGATTCAGGGCTGGGAATTGAAACCAGGTGAAGAGAGATTAAAGAACCTTTTGCTCCCTGGATGCCATCGGGAGCGGGGACAGGGAACCTGGGCCTGCAGCGGGTGTCCCATCCGGTGCCAGGTTGTAATCCCAGAGGATGTTTCGATGCCTGGAGGGGGCAGGAGGCTGGGGTGGCATTCCTGCCTGCAGGTACAGTTTTGCCGTCACTCCGCAAAGACACTGTGGGTCTGCTCCCATCGCTGCCAAGAACAGGATGGGTGCTGCTCCGTGTCTATCACACAGCACCGCACCACATTCCTTAAGGGTTTTCCATCTCCAGCCCCGCGCAGGACCAGGGGAAGCTCTTCCCGGCGCCGGGGCTGTTTTCCCGTTTGCCCGCAGCAGCCAGCGCAGGGCAGCAGCGGACACAGGACCCGGACGCTGCCCCGCTCCTGGGGGTTCGCGATGCTGCGATGGGGCCCGGGCTCCCCCTCCCGGCACAGGGCCCGGGGGAGCCGCCTTTCCCCGCGCTGGTGCCGGGGGCGCTGCTCTGAGGGGCCCCCTCGCCCACCCGGGGCTGTCCCGGCCCGCGGTCCCTTTCGCTGCCCGCCCGCTCGGGGGCAAGATCGGAGGGGTCGGCGCCCCTCGCTGTGCACGGGAAGGTGCCGGGGCCACTCGGAGGGGAAAGGCCCTGTTCCCAGAGGTGTTCCCAAGCGTCCCCCGCCGTGCGACGGAGGCATCCAGGGAATGTCTTCGGAAGCAGAGCGGGTCTGCCCCGCTGCGGGGCGAAGCCCGCGCCGAGCGGGGTAACAGGAAAGTGATGGAGGTTTCCAGCGCCCTGCGGAGCCGGGGGCGATCGCTGCAGCCTGGTGGGTGCCTCGGCCACCGGCCGGGCCGGCAGAAGCCGTTCTTGGCGCGGAGGGACAATGCGGGGCTCAGAAGTCAAAGTCAGGGAAGAAGGAACCTCCAGCGCAGACCCCATCCTGTCCATGCGCGGCCCCGGCGCTGCGCGGCTGGGCCGGGGCGGGACGGGCGCCCTCCGTCAGGCACTGCGGTGGGCAGGGGTTACTGGTTTTGATCCGCGCTCCCTCCGCAGGTTTCGCCCTCCAGAACGAGGATGTGCCCATCGCTCTCGGCTGGTTTAAGCCCACTAGGAGCCGTCTGCTTCCCGCCTGTCCCTAGCGAGGCCGGTGCACAGCGTGGAGCCACCCGGCGGGAGCGAGGCCGAGGGTCCTGTGCCACCACCCGGGCACCAGCAGCTCCATTGCTGTCGGTCTTCTTGTCCATGTCCTGGGAAGGATCCCGAATGGCTTCGTAGGGCCCCTCGTGTGTGTGCACGTGTGTGCGTACATGTGTGTGCACATGTGTGCGCATGTGTCTGTACATGTATGTGCACGTGTGTGCTTGTGTGCCACATGTGTCCCGGGAGCAGTGGGGCAGAGGGAGCCCGTGATGTGTGGGGTGCACTTGGTTACGCAGCAAATGATGCCCCTTCCCGACCCGCCCATAGGCTGGAGGGGGAGATAAGGGCAGCTCGGCCACGGGCCTGCAGACGCACACGTGTGTGTGTACATGTACGCGTAAACATACACATATACATACACACACATATACACATGCACTTACACATGTAGATGGGAAATCGCAGGCTTCAGTTGTGCGCACTGCACATGCAGGACCCCGCACAAACTGCTGCAGGGGGCCAGGGCGCCACAGTGCCCTGTGCTGTGGAGTGTGAGGTGGCACATTGGGGACCTTTGTGTGCTACAAGTGTGCGGTGCGGCGTACCCTGGTGTTGTGGTGTGCGGAGGTACCACAGTGCCTGGGGCGTACTGCGGCGTATGGGGTATCCCGGTGTCCTGGGTGTGCTGCGGGGTACGGGATACCCCGATGCTATTGGTGTGCTGCAGGGTGAGGGTACCCGGTGCCCCGGACATGCCGGGTTGACACCGCCCTCAGATCCCCCCCTCAGCCCCACGGACCCGCCGGCGGCTCCTCCCGCTCCCTCCCGCCTCTCGGGGCCGCGCTCCGCCCCTTTCCCGGCGCTTCCCTGCCCTCCTTTTCCTCGCTCCTCCTCCTCCTCCTTCCTCCCCCGTCCCCTCCTCCCGCTCCCCCCGGCCGTGGGGCGCGGCGGGCGGTGCTGAGCGCGGAGCCGGCGCCGCTCCGGGCGCTCCCGCTCCCCATTCCCTTTCCCGTTCCCTTTGTTCGCGGCGCCGATGGCGGCGGGGCCGGGCAGCGGCGCCGGGGCCCCGAGCGAGGCGGAGGCGGCGCAGCTCTGCCGCAGCCTGGAGGTGGGCACGGTCATGACCCTCTTCTACTCCAAGAAATCGCAGCGGCCCGAGCGGAAAACTTTCCAGGTGAAGCTGGAGACCCGGCAGCTCACCTGGAGCCGCGGCTCCGACAAGACCGAGGGCGCGGGTGAGTGCGGGAGCGGCCGCGGGAGGCGGCAGGAAGGGCAGGAAAAGGGCTGCGGGTCCCTCTGGGCGATGGGTGCGGGGCCGCCCCGGCCCGGGAGCGGTGCGGGGAGGGAGGGGGGAAGTGGATGGATAAATCCCAGCCTCGGTGTGTGTGTGCCCGCGGGAAGTGTCCGGTTTCCCTGCCCGGGGCCGGCTCCCGCCGCTCCGTACCCGGCAGCAGGGGGATGCTCTGACGGGTACCGCCATGGCCGGCGCCGCCTCCCAACTTTCCGCATCCCTCTTGGCATCGGACTTCCCCTGGGATCGGCGAGGTGCCGTTTCCCGGGCGGCACCTCGGCTAAGAGCAGTCGAACCTCAGAAGGAGGCGGGATCAGTTTGAGCCATTTCGGGGTTGGAGCAACAGATGGGGTGAAGCGGAAAGGGAGAAAAGCAGAAAACTCGAAGCCGGTGATGTTCTTTCCTCCTCCCCTCCGTGTGTGTGCCCGGGACTGGCGGCTCCGTGAGGAGCAGCTCGGCCAGGCACGGGCACAGCAGCATTCCTGACTCCCGCTGCCCTGTGCGTGGACCTGAACCAGGGGCAGGGAGAGAAGAAGATGCGTAAGAAATGTGGGTGTAGAACCAGGAAGATGGGTGGGAAGTGGAGAGAGAGTGGGAGGCCCTGGCTGGGAAACTCCGAACCTTGTGCTGGCTTCCAGGTCACTGCTGCTGCTCCTCAGTATGCACCAGGGACAAGGGGCGCTGCTCGATGCTGGAGGTGAGGAAGAGTGCGCAAACAAAGGTGATGTGAGGTGATGTGAGTCCTGGTGTTGGCCTCGCCACTGTCCTTCCCCACGTTGAGGGATGTGACTGAGGCCATGGAGGGGCTGTTGTCCTGCCCTGGAAGTGCTGCTGGCCCAGGGTGGAAAGGTTAGGTGGTGATGGTGTTGCTCAGGAGAAGAAAGGAAGTGGAGAATATGGTTGTGTTCATGGCAGGACCACAAAGTGCTGGTGCTTCTGGTTGGGGTTTGGCTTGCCTTGAGACCCTTGGAGTCCCCAGGCAGATCTTGCAGCCTTGGGCTCCTTCAGCACCACCAGGATCTGGCGCTCCCTCATGGCTTTCCTGAGTGGTGTCTGGGAGCGTTGAGTCAGTGGGAGAGGAAGGAGATGCTGTGCTCGTGGTACCTAGGGTTAAGATGTTCTCAAACTAAGGCAGAGCATCCGTTTGTCCTGCTGGCCAGGCCCTGGTTTCTCGCAGTGTCTGCAGACCACATGGGCCCATGGTGGGACAGAGGTCCCCACTGATGTCCACATGGGCGACTGCTCCCATGGACAGACCTAAGCTTGTGCCACTGTCCCTGTGAAGCTGGAACTGTAACTTCAGGGAAGATGGGAGAACTTTAACTTCTGCACCAAACCATGGTGCTAATAGTGATGGTAACGTGGCCACTAGGACTCATTGTGCTCTGCAGATCTGTAACAGCAGAGAGGTCCCAGGGACCAGGAATAGGATCCACTGGTTCCTAGTGAAGGGAAACCAGAAGCTGGGGAACATGGGCAACCCCTTCCCTCGTGTTCCTTTAGATGTCACAGTGAAAATGACTTGGGGCTCCCCTGCTGTGCTGCAGGGAGGTCTCGGGCTGGTGGCAGTGGGTCTGGGCGCCCAGCACGTTCCTCCTGCCACACGTGGTGTTCCCACAGCCCCCTGAGAGCTGAGGTGGAGACAGGGCATGAGCCTGCAGACCTGCTGCATCTTCAGCCCCACCTCTGTGGGGCTAGGTGCTTTCCCTATGGCCTCCTCTCTGCACCTGAGCATCTAGCCCTGTCCTTGGTCCCCTCCTCAGGTGTCACCCTGAGCAGCATTCGTCCTCTTGCCCATTTCCTTCACAGGGCTGAGAGGTAGAGCTTTGCTTTAGCACTTCCTGGGCAGCAGGACGAGAGCTCCAGGTCGGAATGCTGGCTTGTGCACACAGATGGTGACTGTGTCTGGGCAGGCAAGGCAAAGCCACACGGTCGATGGCCAGCAGGATCCAGGTTCTTGGCCAACTTCCCAAGTTTTGTCTGGATGTGCAGAAAAGGATGCCTGGGAAAAAGCCCAGGTGCGTGACAGCTCCACCTCCCGTGGCAGATACACTGATGTGTCGCCCTCCTGCTCACATCTTTCTGCAAGACCAGGCTTCACATGGCCGTGATGGGAACCAGGCGGAAGCGATCTGGAGTTGAGCAGGGCACTTCAGCGCAGGGTAGTTTTAGTCACGAGCAGTGGCTGATGCAGGTCTCCCCATGCGGACAAGCTCTGCTCGTGTGGGGAGCAGGAGGCTGGGGCTGGTGGGAAGAGCGGGGTTTGCTTGTGGCTGTGGTTCTGGTTGGGCCCTGGCTGGCAATGTGAGTGAGGGCACGAGCAGGGGTGAGCAGCCAGGAGGGGAGATGTTCCCTCGCATGCAATGGCATCTGCACCAGACAGTGTGCTACAGGGCAAAGATTGCTGTGCTCATGGTCAGTAATGAATGTTCTTGTGTTTCACAGAGTCCCAGCCTGGTTTGTGTTGGAAGGGACCTTAAGCTCATCCAGTCCCAGCCCCTGCCATGGGCAGGGACACCTTCCACTAGAGCAGCTTGCTTCAAGCCCCTGTGTCCAACCTTGAACACTGCCAGGGATGGGGCATAATATATCTTGAGATATGGAGACCAGCAAGGAGCTTCAGCCCACTCTGGACACAAGTTAGTTGTCCAGGTAGGAATGATCCTGGGGTTTTAGGCACTCTGGAAAGGGTGCGTATCCACAATACATCACGAGTGGAGGTCTCTGCCTCAGGCATGCCTGTGTAGATGGCCATGCCTGTGTAGATGGCCATGTCTTAGAGAGGCTCCTCTCCCCATGAGCATCGCAGCATGGGGGGTCTGTGCTCCATTCTCTGCACCTGGTGGGTTGGCAGATGGAGATGTGTGTTTGTCCCGTGGGCAGTGCTGGGGGACCTGGCTCCGTTACTGACCCTCCTGGGAGGAGCTGCTGCCTCCATAAGGTCTGTGGGTGCTTGTCTGCAGTACTTGTGATCTCTTCTGACCTCTCGGTGGTTCACAGAATCCCAGGCTGGTTTGTGTTGGAAGGGACCTCCAAAGCTCATCCAGCCCCAACCCCCTGCAATGAGCAGGGACATCTTCAACTAGACCAGGTTGCCCGGAACCACATCCAGCCTGGCCTGGAATGTGTGCAGGGATGGGGCATCCACCACCTCTCTGGGCAACCTGTTGGTTGCAATGGCCATTGTTTGCCTTCACCTTCATGAAAAGCTGTGTTTTGGTGGTGCTTGGCTTTCTGGTGGCTGCTGACCTGGAGCTTACAGGGGAGCGGAGCACGAGCAGGCATCCGGGCACCCCACCAGTGGAGGGGGGGAGGCAGGAGGAGAGTCCATGCAAACCTGCATCCTCTGTGCCCGTGGTGCCACAGCAGTGATGTGCTGCTGGTCCAGCACCCACCCTTGTTCCTCCTGCCCACAAGCTGGGAGGGGTGAGGGGAGCAGGCAGGCTGTGCTGGTGTGACCCCCCTCCTCTTCCTCCCCTTGCTTGGCCCTTTGTAACGCTGCATTGAGAGTGACCCCATGTGTTTATTGTCAGCGTCCCCCTGTGCTGCCGTGAGCAGCTCTGGCTCACAGTGGGCTTCCAATGAAGAACCTCTCCCCTTGAAGAGGACCCATCTCCTGCTCTTTGTTAAGCTCTTCAGCTCGTTCCAGAGGCCATGGCTCAGAACCAGTGGGGAGGAAGGGGCAAAGAAGCCTTTTGCTTTGGAAGGTGGTCCCTCCTCACCTCCTCCAGCTGAACTGAAACTGTGCCCAATGCAGTCCTGGTTTGTGCAAAAAAAATGGCTTTTTTACCCCAGTTGACATCATTTTCATCCAAAGGGTTTCAGCCACCTCCAGCCACCAGTGATGGCTTCTTGCTAATCCCTCTGCACAGGGCCTGGCTCTTATCATGGGGAGAGCCCTCATAGTTTTCCATTCTTTCTGTTGCTCACCCAGAGCAAAGCAGCACCAATCCCTCGAGTCTTTTGGGCCTTTTTTTCTTAACTTCCTGTGCTGTGTTATGTGTTTTTACTTCTTTTACCATGAGCCCTCGGAGCCCTGTGCAGGGGGTATGGGCCAGTGCCTCACTGAGCCGTTTGCCTTGAAACACGTCAGAAACCCCGGAGTTTGCTCCAAGAGCAGGCTGGAAATTTGGAGCAGATGTTTGTTTTATAGGGGGAGAGAGAGGGGAGGAAAAAACACCTCTGCTGAGCCCTGCTTATGTTCTTGCTTTCAGTGAAGTGAGCTCAGCCTGTGGGGTGGAGAAAGGCTGCTGGTTGTGTGCAAGAAAAGGCAGGGACTGTAAGATGTTGATACAGAATGGCTCTGAAGGGTGGCTCGTGCTCCCCTTCCCCCCTCGAGCCCTCTGTTAGTCCTGCTTTTGGGTTTAATTTGATTATTTTGAGGCCATCTCAGTAAGGAGCGAGCTGCAGATGGATTCGAGGCTGAACCAGCCTCAGTGTGGGGTCCTCTGGGAGGCAGGAGCTCCAGCGCCGGAGGTCCCTCCTGCTCCCCCCGAGGTGCCTCAGGCAGGGGTTGCAGAACTGCTGTGATGGGAGGGTGGGGGCATGGCTGTGACCATCACCATGGTTAAAGCTTCCCTTGCTGAGGCTCTGCTGGGGCAGCTTCTCCAGGGAAGGGGTTTTGTGTCATTACCACTCGCCTTCTTGCCTACAGGGTGTTTGTGCTGAACTGGGGAAGGTGAGCATGTTCTGCTCTGCCTTCGCCTCCAAACTGGGACAGCCTCTTCCCCTTCTTTACATTCCTTTGTCATCTCCTTTCTTGTCTTGGTAGCATCCTCCAGGAGGAACAGGTTACAAGTCCCCTACTCGTGCAGCAGTAAGACACATCACAAATTGCTTCCTCCCTTTGTATCTCAGAAGCTTCTCTGCAACACAGAGAGCAGCAAAGACTGGGAGACCCATGCCCCGCTGTGGCGCCTGCACCCACGTTACCCACCCATCTCGTTCCCTCCTTTACCAGTCAGCCACGTGGAAGGTATTGGCTTGTGGGTTTAAGCCCACTAATTAAAACTGGAGAGGCTTTGTGTAGCATTGGACTGGTTGTGTCTCACCTCTGCTGAGGCCCTGAGCATTCCAGGTTTGTCAGGGTGGAAGTGATGTGCCTTGGCTTTCTCCCTGCTGCAGGCAGCCAAGCTGGCTGCGCACCATGTGTGGTGAGAGGAGCACCTCCGTAAGCTGGCTCTGAACATCTGGCTTTGCAGGGGAGCACCAAGCAGTTTTGTTGTGTACCAAACTGCTAATGTGTCCCATCCCTGGCTGAGCCCAGCCCAGCCTGTGGCCTTCCCCCTGCTTTTTGTTGCAGCACAGGAGTTGCTGCTCTCATCGCAGAGCGTTTGCTCACTCTGTTATCTCATCAGTGTGTGCCTTGTGAGCATCCTGAGGACGTGCTGGCTGTTAGTGATACCCATCGCTGGTGTCATGGGTTAGTGGTGGCCTTGGGCAGAGCTGGGGAACGGTTGGAGTTGATGATCTTAGAGATCTTTTCCAGCCTGGTTGATTCTAAGAACAGATGAAATGAGTTTTCTCAGAAGGATGCCTCTCTAGAGAAGGATGAAAGAAGAAAGGTTTGTGTGTCCCACAGATACCTGCAGCCATATGGAGGGCATGATTTGGTGTGTGCCAGCTCACAGGAACCTGTGACTGCCCTAGCAAACACATCCCTTGGTGCGTGCTGGGCTTTCCTGCCCTATCACCTATGTGATGGGGTTGGTTTGTAGCACATCCTCTGTGCAGCGGCCACATCCTGCCAGGCCGGGGAGACCTCATGGCTTTTCCTCCTCTCCGCCAGCCCTGCTCATCGCTTTGATGGATGCAGCTTCCCTGCTGGAGGTGGCACATCAGGAGGGGACACAGTGACAATGGCCATTGCAAAGGGACTCTGCAGTTCTGGAGGAGGCCTCCCTTTGACATGGGTTTAATCTTTAAGGCTTGAGGACTTTTATGTGCCACAAGGAGCTGTTTTACATGGAAAAGTCTTTTGGACATTGATTTAAATTAGAAATATCTTGATTTCTGAGGGTTTTCTGCCTTTCTAAAGATGTGCCAGCACTCGGGGCTGCAGGCAGGGCTGTCTGCTTCTGCTCACTGCTCTGCCGGGCTCACATCTCCTGCCCCAGCCCTCTGGGTACCTCTTGACAGATGCTCATCCCATATCAAACACCTTGCACATGGTTGTGGAGCACCATGAGCCCCGTAAAGGCCAAGGGCTGGTGTCTGCAGCAGGAGCTCGCAGCTCCGCAGCTGGGGAAGTCAGCAGAGCTTTCCGACAGCTCCGAACGTCTCGACTGCTTCAACTGCTCCTCATCTCTGCTGCCTGTGTGGTCTCGTGGCTCCTGAGCTCGGCTGGGAGCTGGGGGTCTTGGACTGGGCTGGCTGGAGAGATGTAGGAAGCTGCAGGGGATGGGACAGGCTCTCCTGTGCTTCCCTCTGCAGCTCCTGCCTGGTGCATGCAGGCACCGGTGGCTCTGAGTCTTGGCTGGTGGGGAGCCTCATGCTGCCCATGCAGCGCCCGCAGGTGGGAAACCCACCTCGTGTCTGAACGTGTCCTGGTGGAGGTGCCCCAAGGGGCTGCTTTGCGGAGCCGGCTTTGGCGCAGGGGCAGACTGTGCCTTCCGGGATGATTTCTCTCCCCAGCTCATTACAAAAGTATTTATTTTCTTTTTCTTGGAATGTGACCTTTTTTTCCTGCCCTCACACATGGAATCATCGCACCCGGAGCCATGCTGCTTCGCATGTGCAGCTCAGCCCCTCTGCTCACCCCCTGCCTTTACCTGCACGAGGTGCATGAGGGCTGTGCCTTCCCACGTGGAGTAGTGACCTGCAGGGTGAATTGTCCTCAGGGCCTGGGGTTGCCTTTTTCCTCTATCTCCAAACCCAACGGGCAGGAGCTGGATGCACAGGCAGCGTGCTGTGGTCCATCCAGGATTGCCGTGCAGGGATGGGAGCAGGAGAGGCTGTTCTGCTGCCTCCTGACACCATGAGCTGCCCCAGCGCAGTGCTGTCCTGCTCTGCACCTCTGCTGGAGCTCCCCTAGTTCACTCTGTGCCTCTCCTCCCAGCTTTGTGCTGCACAGGGCCCCATCCTGCTCTGTTTGGCATCGACCGGAGCAGCCGGGGTTGGGAATGGCTGTTACTGAGTGGGGACATTGGGGACGGCTGTCGCAGCTGTACCCTGCGGGGCAGAGCAGCTGCTTGAGCAGCTCTTTCCTGTTTACTTGCTTCCAGAAGTGCTGCTGATGTGACTGAAGGACACCCTCCTGCGTGTGCTGGGGCGTCCTTCATCCCTCCTCGCCCTCTCCAGGGGCTGTCCCCGCACATGCGGTCCCCAGCCCTAAGCCAGATTAGAGAATGAGGGTGGCTGTGGTGCTGAGGGCAAGGGATGTCCAAGAGGACTTTCACCCCCTGGCACCCTGCCCTGTGAAGCTGCCTCCCAGCTGGTGCAGGGTGGGAGCTGCTGTTTGCTGAGCGCTCGGGCGCTGCCTGACGTGCTCCTGCTCCGTGTGAGCGGCTCCTGGGCTGCAGCAGAGCAGAAGCAGAGAGCCTGTGGCCTTGTCCCGATACCTCTGCCAGTGCTGCAGGCGTCACTCATCCACCCCTCGTCCCTCTGGCCAGGTGCTTTGGGTACCGCCCTCTCTTTGAGCTGCATCCTTGTCCTGCTCATCCTTGCCAGGTCACAGCTCTCCTGAGCTTCAGTGGACCAAAAAGCTGTCCCGGGTCAGAGCAGACCCTGAGCAGGGCCGGGCTCCCCAGGCTGGCTGGGCAGTGGGGATCTGCTGGGCACAACTTGGCCTCTCCATCCCAGCAAAGCAGCAGGAACTGGTTTATCTTTTAATGCCTTGTGCCAGCCTGTTCTCAAGGACTTGCTGCTGTTGGAGTATCATCCCTGTGATCCCCAGCAGCTTGGGCTCTGGAGCATGTTGTGCAAAGGCCTGGAGATGACAGCATGGAACTTTGGAGTGTGGTTTGGCATAGGCCATGGAGCAGGTTGGTGTGTGGCAGCAGGAGCAGATCTCTGGTTCTGGGCACCAAATAAAACCCAGGCAAGGTCATTAAGAAAACACCAGCCCCAAGTAGTAGAGGAGCCTGGTGTGGAGACCATCACCAGGGGCTCCTGCTTCTGCCATGTAAACTGAAGATAATGCCTCCTGCTATGGTGGTGTGTGGCTTAGGTAGTGTCTGCTCAGTGTCTTCAGCTGGATGGTGCTGCAAGAAGATGCCATGGTTATCTTCCATCTTGCCTTGGTGGCGGAAGGTGAAGCCAGCGCCACCAGTGGTCCCATCATGGTTAGTGCACATACAGCAAAACTGGTGTAAAGGGAAGAGGAGTTTTCCTTTTCCCTTCAGTGTTTCCATTGTTCAGCACTCTGGGACAGAGCAGGTGTGATTCCACCTGCAGGCGCTTTGGTAATGGCATCTTCCTCATTCATGGTGGAAGGGACTCGCATGGAGAGTTCCAGGAGGAGGTGCCTCTGCCTTTCCCTGTGTTATCAGTGGAGCCAGTGCAGCCCTCTGGGGCCTCTCCTGCAGATAATGGCACACATCTGGAAATCACATCTGTGCTGTCGGGAATTCTCGGTCCTTGCTGGCTGAAAACATCTTTCGCGTTGAGCGTGGTGGGGGAAGAGGTCAGGCTGTTGTGGTGACCTCGAATGGCTCAGCAGCAGCTGGGATCTTCATCCTGTCCTTCTCTTCCCAACTGTTCTGTGACACTGAAGAGCTCGAGCGCTGGCAGGGACAGGGTTGGGCCGTTCCCTGCTGCCTGGTGGATGTCCTGACCAAGCAGCGATCTCTGCTCTTCAAATTGCTGTCACAGGAGCTTGACTGCATCGTCTACTGGCATGGATGAGAACTGAGCCATCTCAGCAGCACTGCCATTTGCTTTTGTGTCCTTCAGTTTTCACTCCTTGCCTTTGTGCCCTGTCCTGTGGACAGTGCGTGGTCACTCTTGTCTGCACGTGCTTTGTGATGGGGCACGACTGCCCAGGCATGGAGGAGTCAAGAAGGTGCCTTTCTTGAGTGTAAAAGTCCCCAAGGAGCTCCTGCTGCTGTTGGACACTGAGGTCCCCACATCCACCTCTGCCAGGGCTTCCCAGAACCTCCTTTCTGGCCCTGCCAAGCTCCTGTTGTCAGGCTGAGAGCTGTGAGCTGTGCCTGTGCCTGTGCACTCAGGAGCTGCTGCATTGCTGTGTCTGCCCTTTTTCCTACTTGTTCCATGCTGGTGTGCTCAGTCCCTTCCCCTCCCAGGCAGTGCTGGCAGTGGGTAGGGATCCTCACGCATGCCGAGGACTGGGGACATGAGGGAATGCTCAAGAAGAGGGATGCAGAGATGTGGCACAGACGTTCTCCCTGTGGAGCAGCTTCCTCATCCTGCTCCATGCTGAGTTGCAGCGCTGTGCGAGTGTCCCTTGATCCGTTCCTGCCCTCTGTGATTCCTCTTGGATCTCTTGAGTGCTGTGTGTCTACCCCAGAGGGAGAGGTGGGCTGCAGGAGCTGAGCTCGCAGACCTTCAGCTTTCTCATCCTCCTGGTTCGATGCTGTAAGATCACTACATCCAGCAGGCAGGGCTGAGGGGGATGGAGCCCTTGGTGCCATGCAGGAAGAAGGTCACCCTGGGGTGGCTCGTGGAGCCATCCCTAGGCAGACTGTCTGTCCAAGGGAACCGGTGCTGAGCTTCCCCTTTCCAGTTGAGTCACTGGAAGCTTGTGCCTCTCAAAATGAGCAGGCTGGTGACTGCAGGGCGGCTGCCATGGCCTGGGTTCATCAGGGAAAGAACACAGACTTCTTCAGAGCAGCATCTGTGCAAGCAAAGTCCAGGGCTTTACCCTGCATGGAGCGGCTCTGCCCATGTTTGTGGTGGAAATAGGCTCCTGTGTTCTGTGTGGTGAAGGTGCTCTTGCGGCTGCCAGGGCTGAGCATGGGAGTGGATACGCAGAGCAGCCCTGGGTGCTCAGCTTGGGGTTTGGTAGAATCTTGAAATCCTGGTACAAAACCCCACAGCTTCACACAGATGGAATTCCCATGGAGGACAAGAGGGACTCCTGAGGCATCCTGGGAGGGGGATTGCTGGGCCCTCACTGGTGTTTGCCATGCAGCTGCCCCTGCAGGGCTGTGCTGGTGGCACAGGGCTGTGCTGGTGGGACAGGGCTGCTGGTGTCCAGCCAGTGCGAAGTTTGTGCTCCTAGGCCCAGCTCTGCGCAGGGTGAGTTCTGCACCATGAGCTGTGACTCTGCTTTCATCTTTCACAGCCTATTTGTGTTGCTTGGGGTTCACCCTTCCTCTCAGTTGCTGTCCCAAAACTGGGTGCCTGCACCCTGCTGTAGTCAGATACGATAACCTTGAAGAGAGACCCCAGCTGCAAAGGTTTGGGGGGTGGGAGGTAATCAAATAGGCTCATCCTGCACTTGCTCTTTCCGCAGTGTTCCCAGCTGGCCACTGCAGGGATGAGCTATGGCTCAGGTGAGGGACAGATGTTTCTCCCAAGAAGTTTCTTCCCACCTACCTTGTGCGCTTGAGTGGAGTTGGACTGAAGTGTGCACTGGGCTGTGAAGGGAGCCCTGTGACCAGCTTGCGTGGGATGTTCCCTTTCCAGTGCCCTGGGAGAAGCTGGGCGAGCCAGTATGATCATAGCATTCCATGGGAGAAGATTATCTGCTGAGGCAGGAGGGCCTGGAAGTGGGGCTGGGGCAACATTTACTTTATGCATCCTTCAGCCTCAGGATGCAGAGGGGGAGAGTGGAGAGCGGGGCCCTCTGGGGTGTATGGAGCTGTTCCTTGCAATGATCCTGCTGCTCAGCTGCTGGCCATCCGCTGGCACTGGGTAATGAGTGCTCTGGGCTATGCACTCACCTGGTGGCATGCTCTCCCCATCCCCACAGCTCCAGGGATACAACCAAGGGGGCTGAAGAAGGAGCTAGAGTGCTTTGCCCAAGGCCGTGCAGCCCAGCAGAGGCAGAGATGGGTCCAGCACCACCTCCTCAGCTGTGGTGCGGTGGTGATGGGCATGGCATGGTGGTGGGACCAGCAGAGTGGGAGCTGCCAGGCCTGACATCCCGCCTGTGCAGGGCTGTGGCAGAGCTGTGAGATAGCACATCCTGCTTCGCTCATGTGGGGGATCGGCTTTGGGGTTCTCACTCGCGTTTTCTTGCAGCTGAGAGCGAGCAGAAGGGATGTGCTGATGACACGGGGCAGGCAGCTCCCAGCCCACAGCTACCTCTGCTTCTAGCGTCTGGAGGATGTTGGTGAGCTCTTGAAGGCCACCTGCATGAGGCTAAAGCTGGTGGAGCAGCAAGGTCTGGGTCAGCCTGGGCAGAGGTCCTCAGTGCCTTGTATGAGCAGCGTGATGTCAGGAGCTCACATGTCCCACCATAGGGGGCAGGACCTTTGCCTGTAGCATGGATGCATGGGATGGAGGAGGAAGGGCAGATCCTTGTATCTTCTCCAAACACTCCCTCCACCACTCTCAAAGTAACCATGAGTGGCTGCCCCATCCCTGGCAGTGTTCAAGGCCAGGTTGGACACAGGGGCTTGGAGCAAGCTGCTCCAGTGGAAGGTGTCCCTGCCTGTGGCAGGGATTGGAGCTGGATGAGCTTTAAGGTCCCTTCCAACCAAAACCAGGCTGTGACTATGACCCACAGAGCGATGCAGCAGCAGCAGAGCATCTCTAATCTCCTGTGCCTCTTCTCTTTCTTTCTCTGCAGCTGATAAGGATTCAGGGGGCACAGGAGGGAGGAGCTGGAGTGCAGAAGCCGCGGCACACGTGGCGTAGGGCACAGCGGCAGCGGGGGCACGGGCAGGAAGCGGGGGTGCCCGCAGAGCAGCCGCTGTGTCCCAGTGTGCCCCGCTGCTCGCTGCGCTCCCAGGGCAGTTTCATCTCTGCCAGGTCTTTCTGCTCCATGCTCAGTGACAGAGACCCTTGAGAGGCAGGCAAGGATCTGACCTGGGGCCCAGGCTTGTCCCAGGCACCCTGGCTAACTGCTGCCATCCCACCTCCAGCCCACTGAGCTGTTGGTTTCTCAGCACCTTCTCTCCCAAGGTGCTCTCTGCATGGATGTAGATGCTTCTGGGGTAGAGCTAAATCCAGCAGTTGCTTCCTGGCAAAATGCAGTGGTTCAGAGCAAAACTTGATGCTTGCTGGTGCTGGTGGCAGCTGAGATGAAGTAACTTGCTGGAGCAACCTGAGACATGATTGAGCTGAGTCTGGAAGGGGAAAAAGCTTTACCTGCATCTTCTCCTGAGGCAGGAGCAGTACCGGCGTGTTGGAGCAGCAAGAGTAGTGGGACCCAAGGTGGTCCTGAGCACCAGGGTGGCTGCGTCCCTCCCTGGGTCAGCAGTGGAAGTGACAGAGCTTCTCACAGGGGTTTTGGTGCCTCGCTGGCAGGGCAGCATGGCCACTTTCAGTTCATAGGGGATGGGAGATTCACTGGGGCACAAGGCGCTGCTGGTTTGGTGTTGATGTTGGCCTCCATGGATGCCTCAGCTGAGCTTTCTGTCCTCTGAAAAAGTAGTGAGGTCAAATGAGAGGCCTCAGCTGGTTTCTTGTGCTGTCTGCATAATCCATCTTCTAATGGCACGGGATTGTCCTTCAGAAACATGATAGCTGATGCACAGCAGTGCTGATGGCACGGCCAAGAGGAGGATACAGTAACCTCATCGCTGTGTCTGTGCACAGACGTTTAATTCACCATTACACTGTCTGCTTTAGCCTTGTTGATTAAGGGAAGCTGGTGAGGTTGTGAGGCCGAGCTATGGTCACTGAAAACCTGCACTAATGAGACACACACAGCTCTTCCCTCTGAAAGGTTTCAGATGGGTTTGGGTTCCTGATTTGCTTTCTGCAGAGGGGATATAAAGTGCAGGACACCACTTCTTGTGTTCATTATGGGCACAACGTAAAGTTTGGTAAGAGCCACCTTCACTTCTGCAGTGCAGCCACATTCCAGCTCTGGTGGTTACTGTCAGTCCCTGTCCCCAGCAACCCCGGTGCCCGTGGGGATGAGGCTGAGCTTGGTGCGTGGAAGGAGTTTGGTAAAGAGGTCAGGAGCAGGGCTGCAGCCTGGCCCCCATCCAGCGGAGCACTTAGCACACGCTCCGCATTCCCCTGGGATCATGTGGGTTCTGAGTGCTGGGCTCCGTGCTGGGCGGTGCTGGGATGCACTCAGCAGGTCCCAGGCACTGGTAGGTGTGGAGCAGCTCCAGGCTGGGCAGGGTGTTGGGGTGATGCTGGCAGGGGCAGGTGGGCTGCGGTCCTCCTCCAGGCTCTGCCGCTCCTGTTCCCTAGTGCTGGCCTGAATATCCAGTGAAATACTAAGAGGGAGACGGTGCTGCTTCGCTCTCCACGCTGTGGTATAACAGATTTATTTTGACACACGTGCACATCGAAAGGATTTTTACTACATGCAGCAAACAGAGCATGAGCAGCAGCTCAGGGAGGGGATCCTGCCCCTCTGCTGTGCTCTGGGAGACCCCCTCTGCAGTCCTGATCCAGCTATGGGGCAGCAGCACAAGAGGGACGTGGAGCTGTTGGAGCGAGTCCAGAGGAGGCCATGGAGATGCTGCGAGGGCTGGAGCAGCTCTGCTCTGGAGCCAGGCTGAAAGAGCTGGGCTGCATCTTTGGTAGATCTTTGCCAGCATGGACCCAAGGTGCAGACCTATGGTGGGACACGTGAGCTGCTGTCACTACAGCACCACTCACCTGGTGAGCGTTCTGGTGGAGCAGTGGTGGAGCCATGGTCGGTCTCTGCAGCATTCCTTCCACACTGCACTTGTGGGGATTATCTGTTGTGCTCCCAGCTCACCTCCACTTGTCTGCCCTTTCCTTTGGAATTGCCACCCCCTGCTTAAGACTGGGTCTGGGTTCCCCCCACAACCCTTCCTGCAGGTTTGCAGAGCTATGGGTCTCTGCAAGCACTATGAGCGACTTTGAGTGTGGGATCAGCAGCCCCTGACATTTGGTCCCGTGGTGGGCACAGGCTGGGGGGGTTAAAGACAAAGGTGTCCCAAGTGGGAGGGCAGGAGGCTGCTGGGCACTGGGTTTGCTGTTTGCCATCAGGAGGTGGCTGAGCTTGGTGCAGGGCTCTTACATGCTGCGGTGGAGGTAGTTACGGGTTGGAGGGTGGTTCATTGCCTGGAATAATGCATCTGGCCCCAGTGGTGAGAGCAGGGGGAGAGCGGCACTGGGCTGATGGAGAGGGGTTGGTGTGGGCCCAGGGAGGGCTGGGCAGATAGGCTGTGGGCTCTGCCTCCATTGCCTGCAGGCTCTGTGCTGGCAGCAGAGCTCAGGTTGAGCAGAGCTCAGCCCAAGCTGCTGAATCCACTGGGGCAGGTTTTGCGCAGTGGCGGCAGCCGGACCTGGCTGGTGCTGTGCAGAGCTGGGGTCACCCCAGAGCTGACGCCCCTGGGCTATGGAAGGTGGCTTCATCGCCCCTTCCCCTGCATGTGGTGCCTGGCAGAGGGGTGTTGGAGGCAGCCTCTGGTGGAGGCAGCATCTCAGCACTCGCTTGGTGGGAGCGGTGTCATTTGTGCTCGCTGCGCTTCCTGCCAAGAGTCACTTCCTTCCACGCGGCGAGAAGGTGTTTGAGTC
Source organism: Psittacus erithacus (assembly GCA_009867235.2). Taxonomy (NCBI): domain Eukaryota; kingdom Metazoa; phylum Chordata; class Aves; order Psittaciformes; family Psittacidae; genus Psittacus; species Psittacus erithacus. The sequence goes on along the minus strand of WYDI02025733.1, from coordinate 38,239 downwards.
GGTTGAGCTGAGGCTCTGGGAGGCTCCTGCGCTGCTTGCGGCAGGAGGAGGCTGCACAGACCCAGCCCGGAGCGGCGCCTCGGGAGGGTGAAAGGAGCTGGCAGCAGTGGGTGCGTGGGTTCTCGCCCACTGCCTTGGGTGTCGCCCACTGCCAGGCATCGCCGCTGCCTGGGTCTTAGGTGTGCAGTTTTGGCACCTTCCAGCAGTAGTTACAGCCATGAAGACCCTGATCCCATTTCTTCTCCACTGCCTTGGTCGAGCCCTGCATCCTTCAGAGACAGGATTTGACTTCAGCCCTGCTCTGCATGGTCTGGATGCTGAGACCTTAACTGAGATACGAACTACTATGCTGTGTCACTGGGAATGGAGGCAATGGGCAGGTTACAGCAGGGCATGCTAACATTTGAACGTCCAGACAGCTCATTCCTTAAGGGTAGATGAAGCCTTAAGAAGTCACACCTTTGCTTCCTGAAAGCTTGTCTGTCCTTCCTTTGCACCCCCAAGGAACTGGGTCTTGCTGTGCTCTTGCCCCAGGTTGATGAGCTTTGGAGGGTTATCATGGAATCATAGAACAGTTTGGATTGGAAGGGACCTTCAAAGCTCATCTAGTGCAACCCCCTGCGATGAGCAGGGACATCTTCAACTGAATCAGGTCATTGCAGTGATCAGTCTGGATAAGTTCTGTGCGGGGCTGCCGCCATCTCCAGATGCAGACCCATGGTGCTGCACAGTGTATCCCATCGGGAGAGGATCCCACATTCCTCTTGTGGGTTCTGTGAGTCTCCCCAGAGTCAGGCTCTGTGTGTAGCTGCTGTGGCGCTTGCCTGGAGCAAGCAGCACCCTGTGCTGCAGCTCAGTGCTGCCGCAGGTGATGAGCAGGTCCTATTTCTGCCTCGTGTTAAACAGCAGCACATTGGAGTGGAAGGCGAGCATGGTAAGTGAAGTTTAATTGGGATGAATTACACGCCAGGTTTGCAGTAATCTCCCTCCCGTGTTGCTCAGAAACATCATCTGCTTTGGAAATGTGACTCAGAAATGTTATTTGATTCCCCTGAGCATTTAAGGAACTCTTTTTCCAGGAAGCCAAGATTTTGAGGCTGGGTTTTTTTTTCCTATAGCTGTGGCTGCTTTCTCTTTGATGGCGATGAGAGTCTTTTCCTAGAATTTCCTCTGGGGACGTTCTCCCTTACCAGCGTCTCTTCTCCTTGCTTGATGTTCAAATCTCCATTGTGCTCACCACTGCCCTTTGCAGAGGAGCACAGCTCTGAGGTTGCTGTTTAGAGTCCCCTGCTCCTCTTCTCCATGAGCCCCAGCAGAAGCCAGGGTGATGCTGTAGCTGCACCACCGGGCTCAGAACGTGCACGTGGAGCCCGGCAGGTCTGCTCCTCACCAGCCCCAGCCTGGTTTCCCCCTGCCTGGCCCTGCCTGGCAGCTCTCACCACCCTGGGCTGTCCCTGATGCTGCCTTATGCTTGGTCACCCTTGGCTAGCAGAGGGGGCTGCTGCAGGGACGGGACAATAGCCCTAAAGCTGAGGGAATGTCCTCAGAATGATGCTGTCCCTGTGTCCCACAGCCTGGTGCGATGGTGCTCCCTGCCCTGCCCTAGCATCATCCCAACCCTGGAAGTGTTCACACCTCATGTAGACGAGGCCCTCAGGGACACGAGTTAGTGGCGGCCTTGGCAGTGTTGGGGAATGGTTGGACTTGGTCCCCTATGATTCTGTGATCTATGATGCTGGTTCTATGATTCTCTCTGGTGGCACTGTGTGCGGGTTTTGTTTGTCCATGGCTTGGTTGCTTGCAGTTCATCTTGCCCTCTTCAGCCATTCCATGGAGGAAGCATGCTGACATTGTGGATGTGCATGAGGATAATAAGCACAGCTCTCTGGAATCATCAGCCCAAGCCCTTTCCAGCCAAATGACCCCCTTCATGACTTGATTCCTTGCCATCGCCCATCTAGTGTGAGATGCAACTTTCTGAGCTTTCCTCTGCAGTATGGGCTTGCCCCTCTGCTGCTGCCACAGCTTCAGAACGAAGCCATTTAAACCCAAAATAAAGTCCATGGGATTTGTGTATGATACAAAACTGAGAGGTGGGAGCCCTGAGCTGTTGTCCCCCCCCCCTCAGCTCTTGTTCTGACCAGCACCTTCCCCATGCTGAGGCTGTTTGACGCCACCCTCCCTGCTGGTGTCTGTAGTTCAGGTGAGCCCCAGAGCTGTGGCTGTTTCCATGCTTTTCTGCATGTTTTCCCTCTGGGAGGTGTTTGGCAGTGGGGTGAGGAGCAGGATCCTACCTGGAAGCATGGGGGGGGGGGTGTTGTTGCAGTTGCATCTGCTCCAGAGCTGTGGCAGATCCACCACAACCGGATCTCTTGGGCTTGGTTGATCTTTGCACTGAGCTTTGTTCAGTGGCTTTGCTATGAACACCAGCCAGAGGTGATGGGCACAGAGGCAGCTTCGCCCTGCTTCGCCTGGGGAAGATGGAGTTTCCTTGGTGGAAGTGGCATGTGTCTGAAGGCAGGGACTGCCCTGGGTGGTGCTCAGGGGAGATGGGGGGATGCCAGATAATGGAGACATAATTCAGGGTAAAAGTGGGGATGGTGGAGGCAGGGGCACAATCAGGGTGCTTAAACCAAGAATCAGCTCAAGTTTCAGTGTATAACTTGGATTTGGAGAGGACTGGATCTCAAATCCCTGGTGTTTGTAAGGCAGTAGATGCAAAGAGGATCTCATCCAGCGGGGCAGTAGCTGTGCCTCACAGGGTTCATCTCTCTAAAAAAGCTTTCTGTAAGAAGATAAAAAGAATTGCTGTCTTGAATGGCAAAAAGTGTGCAGTTTGCAGATGGGCATTGGGTGGAGGAAGAGGAAAACATGAGGCGTGAAGCTAAAAGACAAAAGAGCTCTCAGTATAGAGTCATGGAACCATAGAAGGTTGGAGAAGACTTTTAAGATCATCAAGTCCAACCATTTCCCAGCACTGCCTTCATGCAGTGAGTCCCTCTGCAAGGCGCCAGCCGGGTCAGCCGTCCCATCCCTGCCTTCCAGCAGTCAGGAAACACACCAGGGCCTGGTACCCAGCGCCATAGGTTCTGCTGTCATGTCATGGTCATCCAGCTCTTCAGATGACAGGAGCCACTTTGTCCATGCTCTTCCTCCTCTATCCTCATGGGAATTTCAGGCTATTCGCTGAACTCCGTTTTGTTCTCCCTTTCTCTTAGTGGATATTCGTGAAATCAAAGAGATTCGTCCAGGAAGGAACTCACGTGACTTTGACCGGTACCAGGAGGATCCATGTTTCCGACCAGACCACTCTCACTGCTTCGCTGTCCTCTATGGCACAGAGTTCCGGCTGAAGACCCTCAGCTTGCAAGGTAAAGCACTCATGGCCTGGGGCTGTGCCAGGGCAGGGCACCTCACCACTACAGCACTCAGACTTGGATGCATCCTTCCACAAGGGAGCTGGAGCGTATCCCTGGGCTGGTGCTCTCTTCACCAGCTGAGGAAGTGTCTTTGGGGGAAGGTGACCGTGGTTCCCTGAAGGGAACACGTACAACCTTGAGTTAAATCAGTGAATTTGCCAGGTAAACCCAGAATTTCGGTGAACTGAAGCTCCTTGTTCAAAGGTGTGCTTGAGACTGAGCTGGGCATGTTGGTGTCCATCAGCCCCACGCAGGAAGTGTTCAAATCTCACCTCTGCTGTGAGCAACCAAACAATGCTGGTGACTCACGAAGCCTCAGTACCTCCAAGATGTTGGTCTCAGCTCTCCTCAGTGCCCTATCTGTTGACTTAAACTGGACTTGGGGCACCAGCCTTATGTTTTACTACTGAAAGTGGGGAGGTTTCTGCTGTTTAGGCTCCTCCTGTTCAGACAGAGGACAGGCTGGTGGCAGTTCAGCTGACAGACAGCCCCTTTCTCTGCTATGAGTACACAGCCTTGTGTCTTGTTTGAGCCCATGCAGACCAGCGCTGATGAGGCAGTGTTGCTGGCTCCTTAACATCCATGGCCCGTGGCAAATCTGCCTTGTGGCTGGTGCTGCAGGGCAGAGGGACCCTTCTGCCCTCAAAGGGAAGGAGCTGCTGACAGGGAGGTTACGGAGGAGCTGGCACATTCCCAAGCAGGCGCTGGCTTTGTCACCAGGCCTAGGGACAAAGACAGCCCCCAGCTCTGGGGATCTGCAGGGAGGAGAGAGCGTGATGTGCAGGGGATGGGATCCAGCAGCCATGGGCATCCTAGGGGAGCAGAGCAGGAACTCGGAAGGGACAGGAGTCAGCCAGAGCATCTGCATGGGAGGGAGCTGTTATCAGAAGGGGATGAAGGAAGGAACATGGAATATGAGATGCTAGGGATAATCCCAAGAGGTTTGGCTGGTGATCAGCTTCTGTGTCCCTTCTTCTCAATTCTCCTGTGCACTTTCCACAGCCACTTCCGAGGACGAGGTCAATATGTGGATCAAGGGGCTGAACTGGCTGGTGGCTGACACGCTAAGGGCTGCCACCCCTTTGCAGATTGAAAGGTGAGGAACTTGTCCTCGTCCTCCACGTTCTCTGGTGGTGAGAAGGGCTCTGGGAGTGGGTGGAGTGGCATTGAGAGCTTCCAGAGCCAGCAGTGAAGCAGACGAGGTGAAGGAGCTGGGGCTCAGTGTGTGTCTGTGCCTTTCCCTTCAGGTGGCTCCGCAAGCAGTTCTACTCGCTGGATCGCAACCGGGAGGACAGGTAAAAGGAGACAGAACACCCTCTGCACAGAGGGTTTGAGCTGGAAGGGTTCATCTTTGCCCTGAAACCCCAGCCTTTGCTTTGGAACACTGAAACAGCTCCCCCTCAGCTGGCACCACCCAAGGAAGCAGACACTGAGGAGCCAACAGGCAGCTCTGGCCACCCTGTCAGGGCTCAGCTGGGTTCTTTTTGTTACTCTCCACCCTCTTTGCTTTGTTCTTCTTCTCTGAGGTCCATGAGACCATGGATCATCCCCCTGCTTGGCTTCTAGACTGATGGGCTGCAGCAGGGCCGCTGCTTGTGGGGTTCTTAGTGATGCCCTAAGGGTGAAATGTCATGCTTGAACCGTCATGGAGGTAAGGGAGGGGAATTGGGTCAAGATCCATCATGAAGAGTTAAGAGAAGGGGCAAGATGTCCCTGCTCACTGTAGGGGGTTGCACCAGATGAGCTTTGAAGGTCCCTTTCAACTCAAGCTGTTCTGTTATTCTGTGTTTTCCCTGTTAAGGAGGTAAGTGCCACCACGCTGTTTGCTGATGCTGCATCGGCTGCTTTCCCCAGCTGCATTCCCCCTCCAGCCTCCTCCATCCTGAGGTGCTGTTATTGCCTCCATTCATCCCTGGGACATGCTTTTCCCCTGTGGTGTTAACTGAAACCTTGACCTCTCAGATTGATTTCCATGTTAATGTGCTTCCCTGGGGCAGGGGAATTCCTCCAGTCCTGCTCCGAGGGGCAGTGCTGGACACATGGCTCACACATCACCGGGCAACCTGTGCCAGTGTTTTACCACCCTCATTATAAAGAGCTTGTTCCTCACATCAGCCTGAATCTGCCTCTTTTAGTTTAAACCCATCACCCCTCGTCCTATGGCAGCAGGCCCTGCTGAAAAGTCTCTCTCCATCTCTCTTGCAGGCCCCTTTTAAGTACTGAAAGACTGCAGTAAGGTCTCCCTGGAGCCTTCTCTTCTCCAGGCTGAAAACCCCAGCTCTCTCAGCCTCTCTTCATAGGAGAGCTGCTCCATCCCTCTGATCATTGAGGCTGGTTCAGCAGAGCTGAAAGGCAACCTGCTGCATCTCTCTTGTTTTGATTAATAGCATCTATTTGCATCTAGAATTAAGGCAACAAAATGCAATACATTCCTTACCTGTCCACCAAGGGACGAGCTTCAATGCAAACCATTTCATTAGAAGAGCTGCTGCTCCAACCCAGGAATCAAAAGGAGCAGAACAGAGGGGGAATGCAGGTAAAGGTGGCATCTCCCCATTTTACAGCCATCCCTGTGCTGTCTGCAGAGCAGAGGCAGCAGTTACGGGGCACGTACTTCTCCTGGATGAAATCTCTGCAGCATTAACTTTGGTGTCATGGGGCTCTGCTGTTGCTTCTCAGCCTGGAAATGGGGTTGAAAAGAGATGAGTGAGTTGTGGTTCTTTTAGAACACTGCTTCTTTCCCAAACCGCCCATGGTCCTTCCCAGGACAGGCAGGATTTGGCAGCTGCAGGGATCATTCTTGATGCTGGAGCCCTTTCCTCCCGGCTGGGTGCCTCACGTACCTTCCCGCACGCCAGCAGATGTGGGCTGTTTTCACTGGCTGCTGGGCCTTTGGGTGTTTGTTTTTCCAGGGGAGGTGAGGTGGAAAGAGCAGGATAACAGGATGCTGAGGTTTTCCTCACTGCTGCAGAGGAGCCTGTTCACCTCTGGCTAGGAGAGCTGCCCATGCTGGGAGCCGCGTTACAGCACCGGAGGCTGTTTCCACCCCTGTGTGAGGGCTGGGTCAGTCCTTCGGCCTGTTTGTCATGAAACCCTCAAAAACTTCCATAGAAAAAAATGAGCTTATTCATTTGTTTTTCACTTTTTAGTCTCAAAATACCACCAAGCTGTTTACGCAAGGTCTGCAGCACTTGAACATCATTAGTAACACCGCAGCAATAAAATCCTTCCATCCGCCATCCTCCTGCGGAGGCAGAGAGGGAAATGCTGGTCGCAGCTTGTACAGGTTTTGCTCTCACCCCTCCTGGTGCCACCACACCACAATGAGCAGTGCCTCAGTCCAACCCCTCCCTGGGACACAGCCCAGCATCACCATAGCTGGGCACTGCCTCTGATGCATCTCCTGGAGCTCCTTTTCCAGGAGCTTTATTACAGTGTCAGCCTCTCACTGAGGGGATATTGCTGCTAGGTGGCCCTGGGGACAATGGGTCCCATGAGGGGTCCCACCCGAGCTGTTACTCCTTGACACACATCAGTGGTGGCATCTCTCACTGCGCTCCTGGCTCACTCCCCCCAGCATCACCCCACTGTCCTCTCCTGTCACCCAAGACCCCATAGATGGGATACCCATCCTGGGTTGCATGTGGCTGTGGATACCGGGTGTGCTGGAGAAGGGAAGGGGCAGGACACTCACCCAAGACACTCCTCACCCAGGACGCTGCCTGCACGGTGCTGGCCGTGGCACAGCACAGGAGCAGGGTCAGATCCTGCTCCAGCCATGCTGCATCCCGGTGCCCCGCGCTCAGAGCCCACAAACAAGGGCTCTCTGTGTGCCACCGGCTGCGGGGCCCTGGTCGCTGCAGTGCCTGACACCAGCCTCCTCACTGGGGGTCCCTCCTCCTTTGTGTCCTTTGAGATCATCCTCTTGCCAGGGAAGAGTGGAAGAGATGCGGTTCACACTGCGCCTCCACATCGCTGCAGATGACAGCATGTGCCTGGGTTAAACCCCTGCCCAGCACATCCTCCCCTTCCCTGCCATATTTGTATTAGGGTTTCCAGGGTTAGACCTGCCCAATGCTTGGGATGAGGGGGCATCCTGCATGTTTCTGAGCCCCCACATGCTCAATGGGAGCAAAGGCAGCATCTGTGATTGCCGGGGCAGGCTCCAAGGACTTGCTTTCAAGGCAGGAGCTGATGGAAGATGATGGCACACGGTCCTCTCGCTTCTTGGGTCCTGCAGATGAGGGACATTCCTGTTTTTCCTCACTGTAGGGCCGTTGCCCAGAGTGGGACAAGGACCCCAGGGCTCCTTGCTGCCCATCTCTACCTGCCTGAGCACAGCATCCTCCTTGGAGTTGGTCCAGGGGCCCTTCCCGGTCTGGGAACTGGCACGTTTGGTGTAAAGTGCCACAGGGAAGACATTGGTGTGTGTGGCAGTGGCTGGGGAGCACGGCTGGGGCACGATGGGGCATTGCTGTGGCTGTGACTAAGCTCTCTTTCTGATAAAATTAGCTGGGTCTAAACCACTTCAAAGCCTGCCCCATGTCCAGCTCCTTCTGCAGGCCAGGGAGTGGGGTTTGGAACAGATTTGGTCACCCAATATCCACACTGGGGCACAGACAGTTCAAGAACGCTCCTCCCTGGCTGTTCCTGTAAATCGGGCACTGTGTGCCTGTGGTGCCATCAGCTTGAGGGGGCTGAGGATGCTGGGACTTGCCCTGCAGCAGTAGGAGCTTGCAGGAGCCATGTTTGCAGTTCCCTTGGCAGGCAAACACCTCTCTGCTCCCCACATGCAGCATGGGTGTTCACTGGGGTCAAAAATGTTCTCCTGCTCTGCCTTCAGTCCCAGCCCCAGCATCCTTCTGGATCATGCATCCGTCCTTGTGTGTCATGGCTAATGCCCCTTTGGGTGTCCTGGTCCCAGGGTGAGATCCCTCTGTCCCAGCCTTCCTGAATGTGTTTCCCCTCTTTCCCCTGCAGGATCTCCGCCAAGGACCTGAAGAACATGCTGTCTCAGGTCAACTACCGGGTGCCCAACATGAGGTTCCTGAGGGAGAGACTCACGGTAAGTGAGTCTCCGCTTTCCTTGCTGGCACAGAGGACTTCAGCAGCCTGTTCCCTGCCTTTGAGCAGGGCCCGGTAGTGGTTGGACCCCACGAAGTGTTTGAACATCACAGAAGCTTTTCCTGGAAGGGATCTGAAGAGGTGCCAGGTCCTGCTCGGTGCTGCACCCCAGTCTGATGGTGGCCAGCACCTTCCCTTCGCCCCTTCCCGCAGCCCCTTCCAGGCCCCAGCCAAGGGCTTTGTGCTGGTGGGGTCAAGTGTAGGAGGACGGGCAGTGGGTCTAGTGGCTGCCTCCTGCATCACGGGTGCTGCAGCCCCACTGCATTACTGCGGAGCCAGGAGCGAAGGCTCAGCTCCTGATGACCATGTCCACCAGCACTGAGCTGGACGCCAAAGGAGAGCACACACTTCAGGTCTTGTGGTTTCCAGGTGCTGTCTGCAAGCATGAGTTAAAATGATCCTTTAGTAGCTATTCAAGGAAGCAGCAACGCTTCTATCAGCACTGATACCTTCATGTGGGTTAGGGAGCTTGAGGAATTGTGTGACTCCATTTAGGATGTGCCTGTATCCTGGGCACTGTGGGTCCCACTGAGAAGTGCAGAGGTAGGAGGCAAAGTCTGGCCAGGTTTTGGCCTTTTCCTCCTCCTTCTTCCCCCAGGGATCCTGGTGGGAGGAGACACTCCTGAGGCCATGCAGAGCTGCCCATGGCCCTGTCAAACCTCTGGTTTCCTGCTGCAGGACGTGGAGCAGAGGAGCGGGGATATCACGTATGGGCAGTTCGCGCAGCTCTACCGCAGCCTCATGTTCAGTGCCCAGAAAATGGTAAGAGCTGGATTCTGGAGGGCTGGGAAGGGGAGGGAAAGACCATGGTTGTTACTGCCCCTGGACCAGGGAGGACAGGGAGTGAAGAAGTCCTTGCTTTAGGCTGTTAGCAGGGGGATGAGCAGCGGCTGTAAGGAAAGGTTAGATGCTGCTCTGCTGTGCCCGTTACCTTCCACATCAGTTTGTGCTTTCAATACATTGGTTTGAGGGCAAACTTAATGCTTCTGCTTCTTCTTCCGCAGATGGATGTCCCGTTCCTGGACAGGTGGGTAAATCTCTGTTTGCTGGGGATGGGGCTGTTTTCTGCTCCATGACATGCTCTGGTGCCCACAGCAGCATGCTGGGAATGAGGCATGCTGTGTCCCTCTTGCCACCGCTCTTTGTGGCTTTGCACCCTGAAGAAGCATCTTTGCTGTAGGCGCTCCAGCTCGGGGCAGTGAGGGCTCTCCTCCTCCAGGCTGGGACCCAGCCCAGGTCAGCCTCCTCCAAACCAGTCCTTTGCTTTTTGTGGAGCACCCAGACCTTGAGCCACCTCGCAGAGGTTGCCCATGTCACCAAGGGCTGTGCAGGCTGTGGTTGTGCTCCCCTCCAGGCAGGGTCTGTGGAGCCAGCTCTGCCCTTCCCTGTGCGCACCTTGGCTCGTGTGTGGATTAAAGGGCTGAATCTGGGCACGGGAGCTGAAGGGTGAGACCTGTGACCTTGTCCACTGATTTCCCCGTGCGTTTTTCCCTATTGCCATAGGAAAGAGCTGGCAGGAACCTGAGCAGACCAGCACTGCCAGTTCATTTCTGTTTTCTTTGGTGTTAGTCCCCAGCATTGCCTTTGGCTGTCCATTGCAGCTTGGTACGTTCATGGACAAGTCCCTTGAGATCATCAGCTACAATCAGTTCTCTCCTTTGTTCCTTGCCTTGCCTCCTTGAGTCCGTGTGCTCTGGATCCCTGTAGGTCTGTCCTGTCACAATCACCCCTTCACTGCCCTGCACCCATTTAGTTGTTGTCACTCATGTACAAGTCAGTTCCTCTGATGATTTTTGCTGCCCTTCACTAAAGCTCCACGTTGCCATTCTCTTGGCACTGTGAATCCTGGGCTGCTCCTGGAGCAGTCCCTGGCACCGGGATGTGGATGTATCCTCTCACCTGCTGTGTGTTTGCTGCCATGCCCTCCCTGTCACTCTCTACTCATCCCCTCTGCCTCTGCAGCACTGCTTGCTCAGAGCACATCTCGTTTGCACACACCGTGGTGGTTGCTTGCACACTCACAGGATGCTGGGAGCAGTCGGTTGTGAGTTGCTGCATGAGTGACAGAAGCTTCTCCTTCTCCTTCTGCTTGCCAGGGGTGGAGAAAGGTCTGAGCACTTCAGGGTGTCGCTGCTGGAGCTGCAGAAGTTCCTGCTGGAGTACCAGAGGGTGAGCTCTGCACTGGCCCAGGGGAGCCAGTCCCACCAGGGGATGATGGGATGGGCACTGGTAGGGACCCAAGGGCAGCCTTGCAGTGGGGCTGAGGTGATGGTTGTGAGTGCTCTGCCTGACACAGCCACAGCCTGAGCACATCCTCCCTAAGTAAACTTTAGGCAGAAGCTCTTCCCTGTGAGGGTGCTGAGGCGCTGGCACAGGGTGCCCAGAGAAGCTGTGGCTGCCCCATCCCTGGCAGTGTTCAAGGTCAGGTTGGACATGGGCTTGGAGCAAGCTGCAATAGTGGAAGGTGTCCCTGCCTGTGGCAGGGGTTGGAACTGGATGAGCTTTAAGATCCCTTCCAACACAAACCAGGCTGGGATTCTGTGGTTCCTGGAGCAGGAGGTGGTGTAGGGGGAGAACTCGTGAGGGTAAACCTCAGCCAGGAGCCCTGGTCAGCAAAGGGACCAAGAGCAGAAGGTCTGAAAGGAGTGGAGGGAAGAACTGGTCAGGGCAGTGTACCCTGTCCCAGTGGCCTCAGCTGGTTCCTGAAGATGTGGAGCAGTTGAAATGTCATGATCCATCCTGTCTGCTCGGGAGGTCTCAGCAGCTCCTGAGGGGCAGCCCATGGATCTGACCCTTCCATTTAGAAGCGATCCGAGGTCATTCAGCACAGCAAGAACCAGCAAAGAGATACAGTGTGGTGATGGCCTAATGAAAGACACCCAGGGGGAGAAGCCAAAGGAAGCTGGGTTGGCTTTTGCTGCTGAGCGAGAAGGGGTGTAGATGTGTGCAGAGGAGCTATCGGAGAGGAAAATTCATGGCAATGAGAAAGTGAAGAGCGCTCAGGAACAGGGCAGATCCCGCAGTTGGGTGTGAGCCGGTGTTCGTGCTGACAGCGCAGTTCCTGGCAGAGCTGGTCTTGCATTAGAAACTGCCTCCTTCATGGCTAAAGCTCCCGGTTGGATGAGCCACATGTGGGTTTGAGCAATGCTTTCTGTCTTTTGGGGTTTTGCAGGAGCTCTGGGCTGCAGACACCCTTCAGGTACAGGAATTCATGTTCAACTTTCTGAGAGACCCTCTGAGGGAGATTGACGAGCCTTATTTCTCCCTGGATGAAGTAAGACACCTTGAACACTGGCATGTATGGAGTGGGGTGGAGTATGTGCAGCATCCCCAGTGTGCTGGGTGACAGTGCTGCTGTCTGTCTCTTCACGTGTCAGGGTGATGCTTGAAGGATCACAGCTCCTGTGAGCTGTGTTGCTGTGAGGTGAACATGGTGGGTCACCCTGTTGCGCAAGAGCTGGTTAGCCAAGCAATGGCTTGTGAGCTCTCTTCATGTGCTGGGTGTGTGCAGCTGGGAGTGCTCACCAAGCATTCATTTGGAGGAGGAAAGGGGCTGCACTTGGTTTAATACCTCTTAGGGTATCTGGGTAGCTGCTGGGTAGCTGCTGGCGGGGAGGGCGAGATGCGTGTGCAGGTAAACCCGGCTCCTCCGCATCATTAACACACTTCTGTTTCTTTCTGAGCAGTTTCTCACCTTCCTGTTTTCCAAAGAGAACAGCATCTGGAACTCACAACTGGACATGGTGTGTCCGGAGAACATGAACAACCCCCTCTCCCATTACTGGATCTCCTCCTCACACAACACGTAAGGACCAGGGAATGCTCCCTCCACCCGTCCACTCCCAGTCTCCCCTTCCCCACGGTGGGATTCCCCTCATCTTGCCCAGTCCCACTGGTGGCTCAGGTAGACCTTCCCAAACCAGGCTCAGTACAGCAGAGACCTTCCCCTTGGTGCCATAATCCTCCCCCTATCGTTTAACCATCTGTGTTTTGCTCATTGTCCGCCCCTCACATCTTCACAGGCTGTGCGTTCAGGTCCTGAGCTGTCACTCTGGCCATTCCTTACCATTAACAACATCACCTTCCAGAGCCTCTTAGGACAGATGTGACAAAATCCTGGCAGGCTGAAATTGGCCGATTCCCTTCTCTGCTGCTAGAAGCACCTTGCAGGAACTGCTTTACTGCAGATAGGCTCTGGCTATGCTCCCCATTCATGGGATGCAGTGACAACACCACAGCCCAAATTTAAAGGCCCAGAAGGCAGGCAGGGATCTGCTGTCTGCCTGCAGGAGCTGGTCTGACCCTGCTCTCAGGCTGCTGAAGGGGGCTCTTTGAGTTACCGATGCTGGTGCCGCTCTTCGAGTCTTATCTCTAGAGCCGGCAGCCAGGACCTCAGCGTGGTGCTTGCAGCCCCCTGCAGCCAGTGCAGAGCTGAACCTCCCCTGGGGTGGCTCTGCCCAGCAGCCACCCCTGCCCCTGTGGGCACGTGGCTCTGCTGATGTGTTCTCTCCCATGGAAGGTACCTGACCGGGGACCAGTTCTCGAGCGAGTCCTCGCTGGAGGCCTATGCACGCTGCCTGCGCATGGGCTGCCGCTGCATCGAACGTGAGTGCCGGAGCAGTGCTCTGTGCCGGTGGTGGTCAGGGGAGGCTCTGGTTGCTGATCAATGTGCTGCTGTCACCCCGATGTGCTGAAGGGGCTGAGGGTGTTGGCTTGGTGGGACTGGTGGTAGGTGCCCGAGCTTTTGGTTCCCCAGGGAGATCTGGACGTTCACCTCTCTGCTTTGTTACCTTCCAACGCGGGTCCCAGCAGTGCTTCTTTCAGTCCATCTCATGTCCTGCCCGTATTCCAGCCAAGATGTTTCCATGGGTCTCTTTCAGTGGATTGCTGGGACGGTCCCGATGGCATGCCAGTCATCTACCATGGGCACACCTTAACCACCAAGATCAAGTTCTCTGATGTCCTGGTCACCATCAAGGAGCATGCCTTTGTCACCTCCGAGTGAGTACAGCAGGACCTGGCCTGCAGCTAGCAGAGCTTCCGGGAAGGCAAGGAGAAGGTAGAGCCAAGGCTGGAGCAAAGCAGCTTTGGGTAGACCCCTGTAGTGTCAGTCCTTCTCCACCATGTGCATCGCCAGCAGTGGGTGGGACACTGTGCTATAGGGTGGTTACACTGAATGCCCAGGGCAGCACAGATCTCTGGGGATTTAAAGTGCTCCTTGAGAGCACAGACACCTGTGACCTGTGACTATCAGGTGATGTTGGTTTCATCTGGACACTGTGCTGGTCCTGACAGCTCTTTTCCTTCTCCCAGTTTCCCTGTCATTCTGTCCATTGAGGACCACTGCAGCATTGCTCAGCAGCGGAACATGGCTCAGAATTTCAAGAAGGTGTTTGGAGACATGCTCTTGACCAAACCTGTGGATATCTCTGCTGATGGCCTTCCCTCTCCAAACCAGCTCAGGAGGAAGATCCTCATCAAGGTGAACTCCCATCCCCAGCTAGTGGAGAAAATGGAGGCAAAACGATGCGTGTGTGGAACCAAGGGCAGCTCCTAGCCTCTGGAAGGGGTTTGTTGGAAGTGAAGACGTGATGCTAAACGCAATGGGAGACAAAAAGCTCTCATGCCTCAGAGGAGCTCCTATGGAATAAGCTCAGCAGTTGGGTGCTGCCCTTCTGGAGAGCTTGGGGGATGCTGGTATTCCTGCTGCAGGAATCACCTCTGGGAAGAAGGGTGGGACTTCAGTGCCCTTTCATGATCTCTGTGGCATGGGTGCCACCTTGGTCCTTTCAGTCTAGGGGAACCCACTGCAGCAGACCTGGCTGTTCGCTAGGCAGCCCATGCTGCTTTTTGGGTGCCTGCTGCTCTCAAGGTACCTGACCCACCCTTTGTACCGCAGCACAAGAAGCTGGCAGAGGGCAGCGCTTACGAGGAGCTACCCACGTCTGTGATGTACTCAGAGAATGACATCAGCAACTCCATCAAGAACGGGATCCTCTACCTGGAGGACCCCATCAACCACGTACGTGTGTCTGTGCCCTGGCTCCACCCTGTGGGCTCTATAGGTGCCATGGTATCTCCATAGGGCACTGCATGGTGCTGTTAGGAAGGGCTGTGGCGCACAGGAGCTATGAGATGCTGCTCTGTCCTGTTTCTCAGGGGTACCTGAGTGCTGGGGGGTTTCTGTGCTGGGTCTCTCCTGTGTCCTCCCCTAGGCACCTCCTCTTGCCCCTTGTTAGAGGCGGAAGCTGAGCTAGAGGGAACTCAGGGCTGAGGCACTGCAGCTGCGCGGTGTAAATCCTCTTACCTGTTGCTGCAGTAAGTTCTAGCCATGGCATTTCCTGCCTCCTACCAAGTGCCCACAGAGCTCCCACACCTCGGCAAGCATTCTATTCTGCAAAGCACTAAACCTTCACTGCTGCGTGAATCTGCTTCCACACAGTGCGCTCCCTCAGCAGCTTTGCTTCGCTGAGGATCTGTCAGGCAAAGTCATGTGTGAATGAAACACAGCATTAGAGAACAGGGAACTGAAGCACATAACCATCTCTGATAGCCTCACTGGGGATAGCTGGGCAGAGTGCTTGCTTTTTGCATTGATTTGCTTTCCATTTGGTCATCCCCTTTTACTATGCGCTGGGGTGTTTGCAGTGTGAGCTGCAGTCACTTTGGATGTAAGAGCTACCAGATCCTTTGGATTTGGGCAATGTCTTAGGAGCTCCTGTGACTCCACTGAAATCAGTGTTGCTGATTCACTGAAATCAGTGACTGTTCTCTGCAAACCCCATCACCTACCTCGCTGCTTGTGCTGATCAGGAAGAGCTGGGGCCATGGATGGGTGGTGGGGGCCAGGTTGCTGCTTCCTCGGGGGTCTTTTTGCCCAGAGTTTTTTCCTTGCAGGAGTGGAACCCGCATTACTTTGTCCTGACCAGCAGCAAGATCTATTACTCTGGGGAGACAACCAGTGACCAGGGAAATGAGGATGAGGAAGAGCAAAAGGAGGTGAGTGCTCCCTTGTGTGACAGTGAGTCATTCCCATAGAGAAAGGACCTCACTTGCAGCACTGAGTGCAGTTCTGGTGTCCTCAACATAAGGACATGGAGCTGTTGAAGCAGGTCCAGAGGAGGCCACGGGAATGATCAGCGGCTCAGCACCTCCCATATGAAGACAGGCTGAGAAAGTTGGGGCTGTTCAGGCTGGAGAAGAGAAGCTGCGTGGAGACCTCAGAGCAGCTTCCAGTGTCTGAAGGGGGCTACAAGGATGCTGGAGAGGGACTGTTCATCAGGAACTGCAGTGATAGGGCAAGGGGTGATGGGTTCAAACTGCAACAGGGGAAGTTCAGGTTGGAGATAAGGAAGTTCTTCCCTGTGAGCTGAGCGCTGCCAACTGCCTGCAGGGGGAGATAGATCCTGTGGTGGGAAGGGTGGGAGCGGCTGCAGGGAAGCTCCCTGGTCCTGGTGGGAAGACCTCTGCACACTGTGGCGCCAGAGCCTGCTCTCAGGGCACTGGGTTCCCTGCAGGTGAGCAACAGCACGGAGCTTCACTCCATGGAGAAGTGGTTCCACGGGAAGCTGGGAGCGGGCCGGGATGGGCGGCACATCGCGGAGCGGCTGCTGACTGAGTACTGCATCGAGACCGGCGCCCCCGACGGCTCCTTCCTCGTCAGGGAGAGCGAGACATTTGTTGGAGACTACACCCTGTCCTTCTGGTGAGGCCGCAGCACTGCTTCCTGTGCTCCTGGTGTGGCTTCATCTGGTCACTGTGCAGCGGTGGGCTCCCGTTCCCCAGTGCTCCATGTGCAGATTCCTCCCCTTTTCCTGTGCCCCAGCATCTTGTCAGCTCATAGTCCCGGTGCAGAAGGGTCAAGTCCTTTGGGACCCTTCCATGACAGGTCTCTGGTGGGGCAGGAATGCTGTGTCCAGGCTGGGGCTGTGCCTGAGGCTGATGCAGGATCTCCACAGAGGACCCTGGTTCTCCCTCTCATGCAGGCGCAACGGGAAGGTGCAGCACTGCCGCATCCACTCGCGGCAGGATGCTGGCAGCCCCAAGTTCTTCCTGACGGACAACCTGGTGTTCGACAGCCTCTACGACCTCATCACCCACTACCAGGAGGTGCCGCTGAGGTGCAATGAGTTTGAGATGAGGCTGACGGAGCCAGTGCCACAGACCAATGCCCATGAGAGCAAAGAGTGAGTGTGGGTTTGGGGTGGGTCTTGTCCACTGGGCAGCCAGGACCTCTTGGGACACCCTCGCACATCAGCCATTCCATCCTTGCTGGGGCTCTCTGGTCCCCACTTGCTCCCTGTGGAGCTCTGTGTGACACAGCAGCCACACTGGCCAGCTCTGTTGTTCATGGAGCTGATTGTGGTGGAAGCTCAGTGCAAAGCAAGGAGGTAACTGGGCTTGGCTGGGATGCCCTCACCCATGCCATGCATCATCAAAGGGCTGTGTTTCTGCCTGCCCCAGAAAGAAGACAGCCCTGTTCAGTGTCATGTATATGGTGATCTCCCTGTCCTCCTTCTGGGGATTCAAGCAGACTTTTAGGGGCTGGAGGGGAAGCCTCGTGGCACGGCGGAGGTGTGGGGTGAGCTGGACCTGTGAAGACCTGTGCACAGTGACGTGTCTCTCCTGAAAGGTGGTACCACGCCAACCTCACGCGGGCCCAAGCTGAGCACATGCTGATGCGGGTGCCGCGGGATGGAGCCTTCCTGGTGCGCAAGAGGAGCGAGCCCAGCTCCTACGCCATCTCCTTCAGGTGTGTCCATGGTGGTGGGTGCAGGTCCTGGGCTCCTGGTGTGTCCATGGTGGTGGGTGCGGGAGCTGGAGCTGGGATGCTGCGGTGTGTGAGAGAGCAGGAGAGCAGCTGTGATCCTGACGTGAACCTTCCCAGAGCTCTTCTCACTCCTGATGGCCCTGGATAAGTCCCACAGCCCCTTGAAAGCCTTCAGGACCCTGCTGCTGCTCCCATCCCCTGCTGGGAGATGTCTGTGCTCCTTTTGCTCGTATGGCTTTACCTTGGCAGAGACCTTCTCCTGCCAGGTGCCAAGTGGCTCCTCTCTGCCTTTGCTCTTGCCAGGGCGGAGGGGAAGATCAAGCACTGCCGGGTGCAGCAGGAGGGCCAGACCGTGCTGCTCGGCAACTCCGAGTTTGAGAGTCTGGTGGACTTGATCAGCTACTACGAGAAGCACCCGCTGTACCGCAAGATGAAGCTGAGGTACCCCATCAACGAGGAGACACTGGAGAAGATAGGGACAGCGGTGAGTGTGGGCACCTGTTGGAAGAAAGATGCTGGACACGTCTGTTCCGAGCTGGTGCTGTGAGAGCCATCTCTGTGCCTCACAGTCCACACCTCTTGGGGCTGGAAGCGCTTTTGGGCTTCAGTGGGGTTTATTGCCGTTCCTCTGACCTGGTACTCAAGTGTGGGCTTGGGCATCTGCTTGCTGTGTGCAGCATCATCTTTGGTCTGTGCCCTCCCTGGGGCATTCTCCCTACCCGCCCCGAGGTGGGGACCTGTTCTCCTGCTGTAACTGCTGCCCTTTGCTCCCGCAGGAGCCGGACTATGGAGCCCTTTATGAGGGACGCCACCCCGGGTTCTACGTGGAAGCCAACCCTATGCCCACCTTCAAGGTATGTTCTCAACTGCCTGCCGTGACACGGCCTCAGGGTTTAGCTCTGTTGTCCAAGAGCTGTATTGTTTTGCACACTCATTTCCATACCATGAAGGAAGACACGCTCTAGATTGAGCTTGCACGTTCCCGGGCTGGGCTGCTTCTTTTTGTTTGGGAACCCTCCAAACTAAACCCATCAGTGGCTCCAGCTCAAAGAAAAGTGCCAATGCGGAGCCATGCCAGACCTGTGACCTCTGGTTTGGCATAAATGGGGGCCTTGATTTGTTCTGCAAGGTCGTTAGGGCCTGGCAGCAGGGTTGGGCACTGCCTGCCCACAACGTACCTCATGGTCCCCCTAACAAACACGTCGTTGTCCATGTGCCCATCTGCTGCCCGGCCTCCTGGGAACCCTCCTCATTGCAGTGTGCAGTCAAAGCCCTGTTCGACTACAAGGCACAGCGGGAGGATGAGCTCACCTTCACCAAAAATGCCATCATCCAGAATGTGGAGAAGCAGGAAGGAGGCTGGTGAGTGCATCCTGAGTCTTCCTTGTCCCTCAGGACACACTCAAACCTTGTGCCATACAGAGGTGTGTCCCCTCCAGGGGTGGCTCCATCTGGGGGTTGCTGACAAGCTGCACAGCCCCAGAGCCTCACGAACCCTAAAAGCAGATGATGGAGGAGCTGCCTGTCCCCTGTTACCTCAGTGGGAGTGCTCTGGGATCCTGTGTGGGTGCTGATGCTGCCCCATCCCTCTTTTCCAGGTGGAGAGGAGATTATGGTGGCAAGAAGCAGCTGTGGTTCCCCTCCAACTACGTGGAGGAAATCACTGGTCCCAGCAGCCTGGAGCCAGAGCGGGAGGTGAGCTCGTGCGGAGCGAAGCAGGAAGGGATGGTGGGAGGAGCCGTGTGTGCACATCCCAGCACCGTGCCCAGCACCATCCTGCCTCTGCTTCCTTCCCAGCAGCAGCTGGATGAGAACAGCCCCCTGGGAGACCTGCTGGGGGGCGTCCTGGACGTGCCCTCCTGCCAGATCGGTGAGTGCCAGCAAGAGTCATGGTCCTCTCCTGTGATGGATGCAGAGCTTCTGGCCAAAGGGCTTCAGCCTCCAACTGCCTCCAGGCACCGCTGTGCCTGCTGGAAGTGCACAGTCTATGGTGTGTGCTGGTCGTGCGGTGACTGCTCCACTACTGCTCCTGGCACAGGAGGTGCTTTGGGCTTTGGGGCTCAGGCATTTCCCTCCAGCCCCAATACAGCTGAGGAGCACCCAGGTCCTGCCAAGAAGCCTCGAACCTGTGAGGCTGCTGCCCATAGCAAGGGAGCTCAGACCAATGTTGTAGGCTCCTCCTTTCTCATAGAGATTGGTCCTCCCTCACATCCATGTGGTCCATCTCCCTGCCAGGGGCACGGGGTGCTGGGTCTGGTCTGCAGCTCTTGGCTGCCCCTCGGCTCCCCAGAGCCCTTTTGGTCCGGGCGGCTGTTCCCGTCGGAGCACTTCAGGGCACAGAGTGAAGCTGATGTAGGTATGGGAGGAAGAGGACATTACAAAGTCTTCTCAGCCCTCTCAGGATACACTTTCCATCCTCATCAATCACTTCGTGGGCTCCATCTGCTGCCTCCAACGGCCAGAAGTGGGAGCTTCTCCTCTTAGCTGAGAAGTCCTGGGGCAGCCATGAGAGTCCCTTATGCTCTCCCTTTCCTCCCTCTGTGGTGTGAGGGACATGGCTCAGCCTCTGTGGTGACGTTGTCCTCTGCTCTCTGCCCACAGCCATCCGCCCCGAGGGGAAGAACAGCCGCCTCTTCGTCTTCTCCATCAGCATGGCCTCGGTGTCGCGTGTGTCCTTGGATGTGGCAGCCGATACGCACGAGGACCTGCTGGACTGGGTGAAGAAGATCCGGGAGGCAGCGCAGACAGCTGATGCACGAGTGAGCGAGAGCCCTGCACAGGGAGCATCTCCTTCCCAACCTTGGGCTTCCCAAGAGGAGCAGGGGAGGGCTGGTGGGATGGCAGCATGTGATGATGGACAGAGCAGTTACAAAGGCGCTAAAGCCAGAATAACCTTAGACAATAGAGCAAGAGGTGGTGGCTACACATGGTGGGTTGAGAGGTTCAGGCTGGACATCTCTGGAAGATCGGTCCATTGGGAGGGTGTTGGAGCCTTGGGAGGTTGGGTTCTCCATCCATGGAGGGTGGCAAGGCTCTGCTGCCCTTCACTGGTACTGCTGCCAGTCCTGCTCAACTGGGAAGGTGGGACCCACCAAAGGTGCTTTTGTGGTGTCCCCCCAGCAGACCTGCTCATGGTTCCCAGAGCACGGGCAGGAGCAGCCAGTGCTGCCATTGACTGCAATTGGTGAGCTGGGTTACTCAATGCCACTGCTCCCCCTGGTCCTGACACCTCCATCTCCCTCTCTTGGCAGCTCTCCGAAGGGAAGATGATGGAGAGGAGGAAGAAGATTGCCTTGGAGCTTTCAGAGCTGGTTGTCTATTGCCGGCCTGTGCCCTTTGATGAAGAGAGTGAGCATCTGATGGCCACTGCAGGCAGTCATTGAGGCATTGCAAACCCACAGCGTGGCGTCCAGAGCAAGCTGGAGCCAGTTTACACTGGAGCTCTGGAAATGTCCTTCTCTAGAGTGTGGAAATTCCCGTCCCCATTTCTGTTGCTGGGGTCTGTCACCATCCAGAGCAGCTGCTGAGGCTGGAGAGCATCGTGCCCCATCACTGAGGGTGGCTTTGATGCCTCAGCCATCGCATTGGGCATCTGGAAAACGCTCTCTGGGGCAGAGCAGAGTCTGCACAGCCCAATGGTGCTGAGCCACAGCAGGAGAGGATGGTGTTAGGAAGGGGCTCGGGATGGTTGATGTGTTTGGAAAGGGAACGTGCTCCTGGCTGACCCTGTGCTGTCTCCTCGCAGAGATTGGCACAGAGAGGGCCTGTTACCGGGATATGTCCTCCTTCCCCGAGACCAAGGCAGAGAAGTACGTCAACAAAATCAAGGGCAAGAAGTTCCTGCAGTACAACCGCCTGCAGCTCTCCCGCATCTACCCCAAGGGCCAGCGCCTCGACTCCTCCAACTACGACCCGCTGCCCATGTGGATCTGCGGCAGCCAGCTCGTGGCCCTCAACTTCCAGACCCCAGGTGAGGGCAGCGGGATGGGGAGCTGGGCAGGGGCCGGGTACCTGCCTGCATCCTGCCCTGGTCCTGCCCAGACTGGGCCCAGGAGGGGCTCTGCAGGGAGCCAAGCTCAGTGGTCACGTCCATGGTTGCCGCAGGGCAGACGTGCTCCAGATGGCTGGATTGACCAGGAAGCTGTGCTGAGCCACGGGGTTGTGGTGCCACAAGTACAGGATGAAGTGAAGAGGGAGCAGGGAGTCCCCTGATGTCCCTGGTGACAAGCAGGGGCCAGCGCAGCCCCAGCTTCCACTCCTCATGCTGCCCTGTCCAGCCTCCTCCTGGCCCTTGCCAGCCCCTGCTGGGAGCTCACCAGCCCCCCAGAGCTATGTGCCTCTTTTCCTGCTGGCTTTGCCATTGCATTGGGGAATTCAAGCATCTCGCAGGGTGGTTTGGCAAACACAAGAGCCAGCGCAAGGAAAGCTGAAAGGAGAGGGAGGGAAAAGAGGTGACCCATGGAGCAATGGGCAGTTGGGCAGGTTGTATGTGAGGAAGTTACCCTTCCGCCCCAGCATGTGCCCAGGCTGCAGTGAGACTCTGATTCACCAGGCGCTGCCAGGGGATGGGCTGTGTCCCCTTCAAAGGGCTTGTACAAGGCACCAGTCCTCCGGGTGATGTGGCTGGTGGCACAAGCATAGGGTCTCCTCCCTCCATCTCCTGCCTATGCATTCCAGACAAGCCCATGCAGATGAACCAGGCCTTGTTCATGTCCAGTGGCCAGTGTGGGTACGTCTTGCAGCCATCCAACATGCGGGATGACATCTTCGACCCCTTCGACAAGAGCACGCTGCGGGGCGTCGAGCCGCTCTCCATCTCCATTGAGGTCAGTTCCTCCTCCCGGTGTGGCCCCTGCGGTTGTACCGAACTTGGGGTGATCTGATGGTGTTCCTGGTTCCTGGCCTCTGTGGCTGCTCCTCACCCAGCCCTTGAGCCTCAGGCTTGAGGAGCTGTCACTGCAGGGGGGGATCCTTGGGTGCTCCTCTCAGGTGCTGGGAGAGGAGCAGCTGGAGCATCCCCCAGTGTTCCCGTGGGACCCCTCCCGCCAGGGCCTGGGGCCGGCAGGTGGCATCCACGAGCTGTGGAGGTGACATCCCGGTCCCCAGCGCTTGGAGTATGACAGCTCCCATCGGGATAACGCAGAGTATGACAGCTCCCATCGGGATAACAGAGAGCTGTGTCGTGGTCCCCCCTTATTGTGCAGTTGCTCTGGGCTCCATGTTCCCATATCCCTTTGGTCATGGTCCCAAGATGCTCATGATCACAGCACATTTCTCAGCCTGTTTCTGTGTTGCTGGTGGTGGTAAGAGGAGGGGGCTGCTGCTGGGGGTACTGGAGGAGGGGCTGTGGGTGCTTGTTGAATCTTCCTTCCTGGACAGTGGGACTGGGACTGGCCTGTCCCTGTGTCAGCTTACAGCATAGCAAAGGCTCCACAGGGTAGGGGACCGCTCACCAGCAGAGTTCCCGGAGGGATGGGGAGGCTGCATCTGCACCGTGGCTCTTATGTTTGCACCAGTGGCTGTCCCCATGCTAGTGCAGGCATCCCTGGTGGTCCCAGAGTCAAGCTGTGGGTCACCAGTCTCCTTTGCAAGTCCTGTGAGCTCAGGCAGCTCCTGGGGAGGAGGCACATCCTGCCTTTAGCTGCTCACACATTTCTGACCACACACAAAGTGCAGCTCCTCTGAGGCCACCTCTGCTCCGGAGTGATTCCACCTGAGAGAGCCACAGCCCTTCCCAATGAGGACACCCCATCGTGTCCCATCTGCACCACTGACCCTGTACCCACTGTCTCCCTAAAAATCCCTGGCACCATTTCCGTGCACCGTCTGCTTTCCAAACTTCTCTGCATCTCAGGATGCAGCTGCAACCACCCAGCGCTGTCAGTGTGCCGCAGCCCATCACTGTCTCCTTTAAGAGAAGGGCTCAGCCTTTGTCCCCTGGCAAAACTGTCCCCACCACAGCCAGCTCAGGGATGGAGGAGCCGCCTGGAGCTCAGCATGACTCATAGCACATGATCCAGCGTTGGCAGCACGTCCTTCCCCTGCTACAGCAGTGTGCCAGCAGCAGGCCGGGCTGACAGATGGCCACTGCAAGAGGGAGCTGGATTCGTGTCCCTGCAAGGAAGCAGGTTGTCATTTGAGTGGAGCACAGGCTGTGCTATGAGCAGGAGGCAGAGCAGCAGCAGAACAGCTCCTTTTTGTCCTCAAGCCAAGGCAGGAGGGACAAGTTTCAGCAAGGAAGGAGATGTCCAGCATGGCTCCGCAGGCTGGGATGGGATGCTGTGGTCCCAGGCCTGGCTCTGCAGGCACCAGACAGGAACCTGGGACACTTCACTTGCCTCTTTTGATGGCTTATAGATCAAATTGGTGCTCGGTGGCACCAAAGCAGCCTCCAGGGTGACACCAAAGCAGCTTCCAGGGGTGGGAGTTGTTTTTCTCCAAGGCAGGTTGGGCTGGGCTGGGCTGGCTTGCAGCATCTCTTCTCTCTCCAATTCACAGAGCCAGGGTGATTTAGTTAAAGGAAACTGGTGTGGGATGCAAACACGTAGTTTTCCCTTTGCTCCCATCTCTTACCAAGTGTCTTCTGGTCTGTGCCCAGGTCCTGGGGGCCCGGCACCTTCCCAAAAACGGGAGGGGGATCGTTTGTCCCTTTGTGGAGGTAGAGGTGTCCGGTGCTGAGTACGACAACGCCAAGCAGAAAACGGAGATCGTGGGTGAGTGAAGGGCTGGAAGAGGGACCCACTGTGCTTCCTGACCGTGGTGTGAGCCTGCGCCCTGGCGTCAGGTCTGTTTACACAGGGATGTGGGGCTGGGCTGGGGTCCCACTGACTCTGGTGTCCTGTGATAGCGGACAATGGCCTGAACCCGCTCTGGACCCCGAAGCAGTTCCACTTCCAGGTCAGCAATCCCGACTTTGCCTTCCTGCGCTTCGTGGTGTATGAGGAGGACATGTTCAGCGATGAGAACTTCCTGGCTCAGGCCACCTTCCTGGTGAAAGGCTTGAAGACAGGTACAGCCCTCGGGGAGGTGGGGAGAGCAGTCCTGGTGGCCACATGCTGGTTGTAACCCTAGCCAGGAAGATGCTGAATGCCGTGGGAGGATGCTCAGTCCGTCCCATCCCCATGGCAGGTCAGGGCCCCAAGGAAGGAGGAAGCCATTTGTTAATGGCCATTGTGGCTGACTGCCACTTGACGGGAGGTGGGTGGGAGAAGGGGTGTTGGAGACCCCCTTGAGTTCTGTGCCGGGGACAGATGTGTCCCTGCCAGTGATGCCGGGGCTGTCTCTGCTGTAGGCTTCCGAGCTGTACCCCTGAAGAACAACTACAGTGAGAACCTGGAGCTGGCGTCTCTGCTTGTTAAGATAGACATCTTCCCTAGCAAGGTAAGACTGGGGCATGCTGGCCCATTCCAAAGGGAACTGCAGGAGCTTATGTTCTGTTGGGGATCTTCATGTATTAGCTGAAAGCAAAATGACAGCTTGCACCTCTGACCATTCCTGGATGGGTCCACTGCACTTTGTCCAGCAGCCTGGAGCACTTTGTCCAGCAGTCCAGCAAGTCCTGGTGCCTCTCTTGCTGGGAAATTCTTTGGACTGAGCCCTGGATTTCCAGTCCTTTGACACAACTCACCCACCTTAGCAAACCGCAGCTCAAGGAAGGGCTTGACTGATCTCCTTAGTGCAAGGGACCAATTGATCAGAAGAAAAAGGCCAGGTTGGACACAGGGGCTTGGAGCAAGCTGCTCTAGTGGGAGGTGTCCCTGCCCGTGGCAGGGGGCTAGAACTGGATGAGCTTTAATGTCTGTTCCAACACAAACCATTCCATAACTCTGTGATTCTATGCGGGAGAAGGTGATGGTGCCGCAGGGCTCAGGAGGGCTCTCAGATGCAGCACTGAGCTGCCAAGACTGCTCTGGAGCAATGCACGGAGCCCTGCTGGGATGGCAAGCTCTGGACTTGCCCCCTGCAGCAAGCTGGGGTGTTTCAGGCAGGGTCCTGCCTGGGCTGCGATTGACTTGCCTGGAGACCCCTTCAGCAGAAGGGAAGGGGCAGATGTGCTCATTCCCAGTCCCTGCTGCACTCCGGGGAGGTTACAGCTCAGGACCATGGGGTGTGGCTGGCCCGGGGCTGTCTGTGTTGGCATAAAGTCACAGCTCCTTCAGAGAGATGTTTCTTTCATTGCTGGTTGTTTAAGCCATTGCAACCCCTGAGACGCCATGAGCCGCAGCACTGCCTGAACTAGCAGACACACACTTTGAGCTCTCAAGCCCTTTACTCATGCCGTTGTTTTCCCTATCCAAGCAGGAGAATGGTGAGATAAACCTCTTCAGTGGGGCAGCCCTGCGGGACCGCGCCGGGGATGCTGCCACTCAGCTGCTGCTGGGCAGAGGCAGAGAGGGCTCCTTCGAGGCGCGGTACCAGCAGCCCTTTGAGGAGTTCCGTGTGTCGCCGGAGCAGCTGGCTGACCACTTCGAGAGCCGGGAGCGCAGGTAGGGCAGTGCTCAGCATGACACATCCCGCCCCAGCGTGGTCTCCTCCTCCTGCAGCATCCTCCCAGTAACCCAGAGTGGAGCTGCAGCTTTTTTGCTGCATGGAAACGCTACATTCCAGCATGGAAGTTGTGCCGGTCCTCTGGGGAGCCGCTGCTTTGGGGTCCATGGGGATAGGGTGGTACAAGGTGCTGCCACCCCACAGCCGGTGGCACTTTGCCCCAGCATGGGCTGTGCTGAGCCATCCATGGGGCATAGCTTTGGCCACTGGAACATTGCCCTAGCTCATGCCATGGGCAGCCTGAGCCGTGTCCCCTCTCTGTGACCCCAGCAGGGCGCTGCGGAGGACCCGGATCAACGGCGACAACCGGCTGTAGCCCATCGCGGCGGTGGGAGCACCTCCAGTGCCGGTGGATCTCCTGGCACGCTGTGAACTGGTTTCTATGGAAACGGCACTGCTATGGCCTACTTTCAGGCAGCTTCTCCAGTTTCTCCAGTGAAGTGTTCGAGTGGAGAACTAAAAAAACATATATTGGGAGAAAAAGCCCAAACCAACCCCAAATCCCTCCCATCACCACCAAGCCCTTAACAAAGCACATGGGTGCACGCCGCCCGCCAGCCACCGAGGGAAGAGACACAACTGTCTGATGGTAAAGAACGAGACCTGAACTCCCCCAGCCAGCCCCTGCCTCCGTTGCTTTGCCCGGATTCCCAGTGATCCCACTCCTGTGCAGCTCCCAGGACCCTTTGGCACTCATCCTTTGCTGTGCCATTCCCAGCGCACCGGGCAAGGGGGGACATGAGCGACCAAGGCAGCACCTGTCTCTGTCCTGGTGGCATTGCATCTACCTACCTGTATAGCCACTGCCAATGGGCCAGTAGTGAAACTCACATTTACAAGGCCTCTCTAGCTTTGAATGACAATAAAAGCGTCAGTATTATGTGTGTGGTGTCTGGTGCATGGCCCCACTGCAGCCCTGACTGGGTGTGCAGCCATGCCAGGGGGCTGCACTGCTCCATCCTTCCTCCTGGCTTTAGGGAGGTTGTAGCTAGTGGCAGGGGGAAATAACCAGGACCAGCCCTAGGTATAATATGGGCTCTCAGAAGGTTATGTGCTATAGCTGACCCTGCTTTGCTGAACGGGAATGGGGACAAGCAGCTACTCCAAGATGCAGAAGGGCTACTAGGACAGAGGCATCCACGCTCTGGCATGTAGCCGGGTCACCCACTGCTGGCATCACCCTGTGGGTAAGTTGTGCTTTTAAACCAAAAGGAAGGTTGTGATGGAGCATTCGCCACTTGGGGCACGGCTCAGCCATCCCCATGCCCAGGGCAGCTCCTGCTGTTGGCATCAGGGGACCACCGTGGGCTTCCCCAGAGCTGAGAGCAATCACCAGTCAAGTCGTGGTCATCTTTTCTGCTCTTTATTTAGGAACAACCAAAAACGTCTGGTTTCATTTCAACAAACTGTACAAGTAAGCTCTTCCCCTCGCCCACCCTCACATCCACATATACAAAAGGAAGGGAAACTTGCTGTTCACTTCTCAGAAGTGGCATTGTTGCTACAGGGAGTTCTTGCCCTCAGAATAAGAGCAGGTAAAGTTCCACAGCAGGTACAAGCTACCCTAGCCCTAGTAATAGCTACAGCCCACAATCACAGGCAGCTTCACTTTTTGTTTTTCCTCTTTAAAACCTTTACCAAAAGTAAAAACTAGTTCCTGTCTCACACGATTGCCAAGTGACCATCTAAAACTGTGGTCTTAAGAAAAACACAATAATAACCCCACTGGAACCCCCCACACCTCCCCGGTACAAAGACCCAGCAGAGCCCTTGCTCTGCACCCTAGCTGCACGGCCACCCTTATGAAAGGTCCCGTTGCAGCTACAATTACATTTTCCTTTGGATAAATCCAAGCAAAAATTCCAGGTCATTCAGCACCAGCATGATTTCTAAATAACAATAATTAAAAACAAAAAACAAAACAAAACAAAGAGACCCCACTCGGCTGACTTTGTGGTCTGCTGAGAAACAAAGTGATCAACACGCTGTTCCCAAAGGCTCTCTTTTAGTGCAATGTTAGTATGTGCAAGGGGAATCATAGCCACGTACCCATAACACCACCACGAGCCAGATGGGGCAGAGAGAAAGTGCAATTTTAGCAAGAAGTTTTCTATGCTATGGATTCCTAGCCCAATCTTCACTACCACCAGTAAGCAAGATTTCTAACACCACCCTCCATCAGTACAGGGGAAAAGTGGCTTGAATTGTGCCATCACAATATGGCCAGCATCAGCCAACAGAGCACTCCTCGCTGGAACAGGCAGGAACAAGGAAACAAAACCACAACACAAATCACGGCTTCGCTACAGAGCTCCCTTGCTCTGCTTAAAGTTGTGTGATGCCAACCCAGCATTCCTGGCAGGGACCACTGCCAGGAAAATATACAGCAGAAAGTAAACTTGCCAAGAAAAAAGGTACAGCTTGCGAGTGTCTCATCCCTACACCTCCATTTGCAGCGCTGTCTCATCTTACCCTGCTGGTTTGTGATCAACTGAGGAATGACAAGAGAGGTTCCTGCAGTGAGCTGAAGCACATCAGGCCACCGACTGATTGGAAAACAGCAAAGCCAAAATTATCTGAGCAACAGGAGAGAGAAGTTTACAAGCATTCAAATGCTATCAACTTGACAGGAAGGTACAGCATCACATTAACTTGGTAATTGGTGCCTAAGTGCTGAAAACCATCTTTCTCTTCTGATTCCCAGTGACCCAGCTCCATACATTGCCTTCCCATCAGGTTGCCTCTGTAGTGTCTCTAGGAGCGGGGCTGCAGGGAAGTTAGAATACAACATTTCTACCTGTGACCAAAACCTGTTATTTTTCATAAACCCCAAAATAGCGTAAATGGAAGCCCAGCCTTCTCCATCCTCCTCGTCCTCCTCAACAGGCAGGGGACACCCAGCAAACATTAACCAAGCAGCTTCAGCTTCTGCACCAGCATGGGCCAGACAGGTTAAGACTCTGTGACTCTCATCAGGGCTGCCAGCAGAGACTACTTCTGCTGGTGGCTTCTGGTGGTGACCAGTGCAGGGAAGGGACACAGCCACACCAGTACCTGCAGCTGGAGCCCTGTGGGTCATGCATGGAAGCAGCCCTTATGCTGCAGGCCTGATGTTCCTCAGACAAGTGGGAAGAGAAGCCTGTAAATTATGGGTTGTTTAGTGTTCTGCTAAAGAAAGTAAGAAAAAGTGATTCCCAGGATGGTGAAAAATCAGGTTCCCAATGAACCAGCCACGTCTAGAATCCCACAGCAGGGCCTGCTGACATGAACAAATACAGTGGCTGTTGTTTTCCATCAGGAGAACCAGCAGCTCTTTACATGAGTGGCCCAGGTATGGCACAGATCAGGGGTCAGGTCATTAAGCAACTGGCTTGTGCCCTTAATCTAAGCAGCCTCAGAGACACAAGAAGATTCACACGGATTAAAAATGATGGTTACTCCCATCGCTGTCACACACGGAGGATGGAGGTAAAGGAGTTCATTTCCCTCTCTTACTGATGCTGGCTACACGATCTCTATCTTACACCCCTCCTTTCAAGAGAGTCATCTTAGATGATGATGAACATTCACACACTGTGTAGAACCCTGGTGATGCTTCCTCTTACCACCAGAAGAGCTGCTGCTGGGGCTCTCAAGCCACCTCTCATTTCTTCCTTTCAGTTTCAGATGCAAACACATTTCTAATGTCCTGCACCAAAACCTGAACCTGGTTTTGGTGATGACACCTGCTTCTCCTCAGCTTCAGATAGCGAAACAGGGCCACAGAGCTAACCCCTCAGGTTCTGCTTTCATGGAGGTTTCAAGTCAACACAGCAAATGCAGATAACAAAGAATGCAGGAGCTAGAAAGGGAACTCAAGTGCTGATTTTCCTGTCTGTAAACCTCCCCCACCGCTCACACTGGGCCCTGCCAGCCCCGCTGCAGCTGAGGGAAGTCTGCATGGAACCACTTTTTACAATTCCTCCAACCCAAAAGAAAGAAAACTCCTGCTGTGCTTGTATGAATGCACGGAGACAAAGCTCAAAACCCTCAACAGCTTCCAACCCGCAAGGCTGGTTTTGCTGTGTACACCGGGAAACTCTCCCTCGAGCTCACAAGACTTCTCTTTTCAATTTGTCTGGAAAACTGGCCAAATACAATCCAAGTGCAAAAACTTTCAGCTAAGTGCATGGAAAAATGGTTTGAAGGGATCAGTTCATACCATAGTCCTTAAGCACTTCTGTAGATGGAGCGGGGATCACTTCCAGTTAGCCATAGGCCTGTAAGTGTACACCCAAAATCCCACAGAAAATCACCTTGAATGGGCAAACTACACTTCCAACATATTTATATAGCGAGTAGTTAGTAAAAGTGTACATTTTTAATGTACATTTTAATGCAATAAAGAATCAATGGCGTATCTGAACTGTATATATGTGTACTTAAATAAACCTGCATGTACGTAGACACTAGAGAGTAAATTGACCTACCTGTATTTGTTCTCTGAAGGTAGCACCATACACACACATACTCTCAGGACACACAACTCCCAGATATGCTGCCTCTGGCTCCAGGACCACTCAGATTCTCCTGACACCACTGACATTTTGGGGCCTGCAGGGTTGCACCCATGAGGGTGAAGCCCCTGGGGCTCTGGCTGCCCCTGCTCTCCCACAGGATGCTGCCCACCTGGGCCAACAGAGGCCGAGGTGGGACTGCTGCTGCTTCTACCTCCAACCACGGCATGACAATCGTAGTGCTTCTGAAGAGGTGCAGGGAGCACGGTGTCACTGCAGGGTGCTCCGGCTGCACCCCAGCCCTGATCACAGTGACTGCTAAGGGATGGTGGCAGTGCAGGTGCCTGCATCCCAAGGCATCGCCCCAGCTCTTCTTAAGGGGCAGGGTAATTCCATCCAGGGGTGACACTGTGTGCCAGGGGAGCTACGTGAGCTCAGGAGAAGGCACCTACCATGGAAGCACATACCACTGGGCCAGAGGAAGACCTGTCTCTTACAAGGCACTGAACAGATAGAACCTCTCCTAGCAGTTGAACAAGGCAGCCTCTTAAAGAGGGGATGGGGAAAGGACTGGAAAAGCAAAGCAATTAAAGGTAGAAATCAAACACCAGTGTTGGAAGGGGCTCTGAAAGAACTTTTTTTGGGTTTAAACCAGAGGCTTTGTAAATCTCTGGATCCAATCCTTTGGGGCTTCCTACCCACCCTTCTAATAAATATCATTTACCACCAACAATAAAGTCTCCCACATGAAAAAGCTTTCACTAACTAAAAACCTTCTACTGAAAAAGTTTGGCTGAGTTAGCTTGACAAAAATAAGGAGCTCTGACTCCTCTCCATAAATACATCAGCAGACACCAAAACCTATATAAGTTAAAGGACAATGTTGGCTCCGAAACAAACCAGGAACGAACCAGCCACGAATTAATTCAAACTAGAAATTTAAATAAAGATTCTAACCACTCAAAGGCAGTGAATTTCTGGAATAGCCTTTCCAAGAGCAAAAGTGAAGGCAAGACATGGAACCAATATTCAGCTGCGATTTGATTAGCTTGTGACAGAATGGTCTGACACAACATTTGGCTGGAATATCCAGCTCAAGAGTTTCCCTTCTAGACCTTGTTTTCTGTTAGAAAAGAATATTGAGAAGATCTTCAAGGAGTTGCATCACACAGCAACCACCCAAGACAAGATGGGCACATTAAAACTGTGCAGGTAGAGGGGAGCAGAAGGGTTAACTGGGCAATTTCCTTTGCTGTTTCATCAGAACTATTGCAGAAGGAATGGGGGAAATAAAAGGGGAAAGGAGAGGGAAGACTGGAGCAAACACTTGAAGTTCCCAGCGCTGCTGCAGGAGGATCTATCTTGTAGGGCTGCAAGAGGGAAGCTTTCTGAGTGCAGCAGAGCTGCTGCTGATCCCTTGGAGACAACAATCCTTGAACCTCTCACAGCAACACTGCGTTTGCTCTCTGAAGAACAGCTTGTTCTCTCTGAACAATGAAAAGATTCCAGGTCAGCATGGAAAAATTATTATGTGCTAGTTCTCAGTGATTAAAGGGAAGCTTGGAGATTGAACAGCCTGCTGCAGGCAGTCTCCAAGAGCGCAGGGGAAAGTATTCTAGCTGGCAAGGGAGAAATGACACCAAACTCCATCTCCTAGGATGCCTCTGTCTGGGAACGTGGTACTTACTGGAGAGTATGCAATGCTAAATCTAACCTCAGCTGTAGGGATGAAAATCTCACTCAACTCCCACTGGGCTTTAATGCACAACTGGCAGTTTTCTTTTTAGATCCCTTTCCTCACACACACACACACACTTCTGTGTCCACAAAGTACTTCATTGCCAGGGCTTAAGGACCAGAAAGGGTGGAGAGGATATATGCAGCCATGCTAACCTTTAGAGAACAAACACCTTAACAGACAGATGAAAAAACCCAAGAAAAAAGACAGAAATACTGTGCCATGATAGTCCATATCTAAGCAATGACCTTGCTTACACAACGTCTGAGATCTGTTATGCTTGTATAGGCAGCTGTAGGCATCGGTATATGAGTATGAAATCTGAAAGTCTGTCCACTGGAAAGCAACAAGAGCATCATCCTATTTCCTGGGTGCAGGCCGAGCCCCCGCCAGCTCTCAGCCATCTCCTGGGCTGGGCCACAAGAGCTCTGCACCAAGTGCCCAGTTTTTGCACGGGTGCTCTCTCATGTGCTGTGCTCAAAGGTCTCATTTATGGCAGTGCTTTACCACCACGTCCTGCTCCTGAGGTCTCCATCGGCCCGGCCCATGGGTTTCTTCAAGACAAAACGTTTCTTCACAAGGGTAATAGCAGATCCTCCGGGGCTGGTGGTTTGAGTTCAGTCTGTCTCTGAAACAGAACAGAGAGGTCAGAGATGCTGCAAGATGCAGAGGGCCTGCTGGGGGGGCAGGAAGGGGTGCAAGAGTGCCTTGGGATGAGCAAAACTGGGAGCCTTGATGGAATCAGCTGCAGGGAAAGGCTAGCCCCATTCAGAGGGGCCAGGAAACCCAAAATCCTCATGGGAGCAGGGCTGGGCTGAAGGATGCAGCCTGCAGCAGTCTGAAGCCATGCACCCTCGCTGAGCACCTTCTGCTTCTGTGCCACAGGGGGTGGCGGGGACCACCTCACACTGAGTGGCATAAAGCCATGCTGAAGGGTGCTAGCAGGGGCATCTCTCTACCATGGGCACAAAAACTGACCCAAGCCACTCCCGCTGCAAAGCACATGGGGCAACACACATCCAGGCCTCTCAGCTGCAAGAAGGGCAGGGCCCCATTCAAACCCACTCTCCATCTCCTCCAAATGAGACGGGGGAGGGAAGTAATGAATTTTAGTTGATTTTTGTAATGATTATCATTGTTTTCTAAGGCCTGCAGCCATGGCAGAGGTGTGTGGGAAGCTCCAAAGCAAGGCAGCGGGGCTGGAGGAGATCCCAGCTGCCCAGCAGGACAGCAAGGGGCTGCGTGCATGCAGCAGGCGAGAGGCTGCAGAGCCCACAGTGGGACAGGGTGAGCACTCAGCCATCCCCATATGGTGGGAACCCTGCCAGGGAGGAAACAGCCGCCAGCTGCAGGCTGCAGAGCCCATGGAGGGCTTGGAATCCACCTCTCCTCATACACACACACATGCTTTCAGAAGTGAGTCCTGGAGGAGGGGTAGGGCCAGCAGCAGTAAACACCAGCCTCCATCTCCTCTCCCTCCTTGCAGCCTCCATCTCCACCACTGAGTGATGCCCCATGGCAAACAAGGATGCTCACATCTGGAGAGCTGGCAGCGGGAAAGGGAAGGAAGGAGGCTCTTGCGGCACAGGCAGGGATCACGGCTGCTGCCTGAGGCCAAGGGGAGGGTGGCATGGGACACAGCAGCCAGGCCCCTTCCTTCCCAAATACCAATCCCACCCCTAAATAAACTCAAGGGCCACCTCCCCCCGGGGCAGGTAGAGACCAGACACTCCTGGTGGTTTTACTCTGGCTTACAATACAGCAGGATTTGGCTTCTGAGTGGAGCCAGCATCCAGCAACCAAGGCAGACAGCAGCACTTGGGGCATCTCACTGGACCTTCCTCATACTCCTTCCCTCACCTCTTCCTTCCCAGAGGGAATTCCTTCCCATTTCCCCAGTTAAACCCCAAACAGCAACAGCGGACACTAAACCCTGCCCTAAAGCCTCAGTTCCCCAATGGAGAACACCCAGAGCCCCACCTGCACCCACCCAACCTCTCACCGAGGCGCACGGCGGGCGGTGGGCCCGGGGCATCGGGGGTCCCGACGCTGCCTTCGCGGCTGCCCGGCTCCCAGGACTCGCTGCTCTCAGGCACCTCGGCGCCGGCGCTGCTCGGCCCTTTCTGGCCGCCCTTGCTGGCTGCAGGCTCCTCGGCGCCGGCCGCCCTGCCCTCCTCCTCCGCCTTCACCGCGAACCACAGCCGGAGCTGCTGCGCGCCAAGCTGGGCGCGCTCGGCCAGGCTGGGCACGTCCTCCTCCCGCAGCGCCTTGTGCTGCTCATAGTACTCCTGCAGCACGTCGCGGGCGGCGGGGCTGAGCTCCGCCATGCCTGGCGGGAACACCCCGCGCCTGTAGTTCTCGTACCACTTGAGCTGCCCGTTCTTGTAGCCATAGCGGCTGTCCCCGAACCAGCGAATGACCTCGGCGCGCGGCAGGCCCGTCTGCGACACGATGGCGTCGTACTCCTGGTTGGTCGGCCGCTGGGTCTGCACGAACATCTGCTTCAGGAGGTGCCGCTGCTGCGCCGTCTTCTTGAAGTTGAGTTTGGGTTTGGGGGGGCTAGGTGCCCGGCTGCCCCCGACATCCCCCTTCTCGCTGCCGCCAGCCCCAACCAGCTCAGCTTTGCCGTTGGACTCGGTCACCCGCAGGTTCTTCAGGTTGATCTTGATGGGACTCACTTTCCGCTCCACTGAGTTGCTGCTGGAGGCATCGACGGAGCCGTTCTCCCCCGCAGCCTGCAGCTCATCCGAGGAGTCTTCCCCTTCCCCGCCACCGTTTTCCACCTCCTCCTCCTCTTGCTGAGCCGCCTCCTCCACCTTCTTGTTCTCCTCCACCACCTTCTTCTTCCTCCTCTCCGAGAACCAACTGTCGATCTCCCTCCGTGTCATCTTCGTTTCCCCCCGGAGCCGGTTCACCTCCTCCTCGGCAGGAAGGGGGTTCTGGGCAAAGCTGCTCTCCAGGGCCTTCAGTTGCTCTGGCGCCCGCTCCTTGTACTTTGTGGGTGTGAAGTCGGGCGCCTGGTGCCAGGACTGCCGCCGCGGTGGGGGCTGAGGGGCAGCCGCGGGGCCCAGCTCGGCTCCCCTGGGCACATCGAAGGGCGCCTCGGGCAAGGCATCCAGCACGCTGTCCCCAGGGCAGACGGCGCGGCCGCTCCTCACGTTCCTGTAGTGGTACCTCCTGTCGCTGAACCACTTCCGAATCTCCTTGGCGGACAGCCCCGTGAGCTTCGCCAGCCGCTCCACTTCTGCCTGCCCCGGGAACTGGTTCTGGCAGAAGCTGCCCTTCAGGGCCGAGAGCTGCTCGTGGGACTTCTTGTTTTTGAACACGTTTGGGTCCAGGAAGCTCTGTGAGGAAATGGCCGGGCAGGCGGTGAGCAGCGACTGCGCGCTGTTGACCACCTTCACCCCCGACGCGCTGCTGGAGCTCACGGTGCTGTGCTGCGCCGCCGGCTGTGGCTTGGGCACAGAACTCACCGCCAAAGTGAAGGAGGAGCTGGTGCCCTTCAACCCGTTTGCCATGATGGGCTGTGTGACCAGCAGGCCCCCCGTCCCCTCCGGCTGCCCCACCACGTGGCCCGGTAGAGTCGCCTGAATAAGATGGGGGACGCTGCCGGGGTTCGCAACCAGTGGCGTGTTCAGAACGGTGATGGTGGGTTGTGGCACGGACTGAATAACGGTGTTGAACATCTTCTTCCTGGCATCTTCGATCTCCTCCGGGGACCAGCTGATGCCCTGCTTCAACCGCTGGGCAGTGAACCAGATCTTCAGCTGCTCTTCTGGGTACTTGGTCACCACAGTCAAGTAGCAGAGCTCGGCTTTAGTGGGGTAGGGGAACTTGTGGAAAGAGTTTTTCAGGAAGCTGTTGGAGTCCATGGCAGCGTTGTATGTTGGAATGCTGCTCAGGGGAATCATCACCTTGGGAAGGGACTTGGACGTAGGCAGCTGCTGATGCAATGGGGGCTGCTGCTGCAGGGACACAAGTTGTGCAACACCCGCCTGCAGAACAGGTACATTTCCTATGATGGAGCCATTCACTGCATGAGATGATTTTGTTGAGCTTGCAGTGGGCTGGCTGACTGGCACGGACTCGTTGGGGAACGAATGCTCCCCGTCTTTCACCTCTGCCTCACTGACCAACTGACTTGACACATTCTCCTTCAAGGTGTGGATTTTTTTGGCCTCAGGTTTACCTTTCATTATTTTCATGATGGGGGTTTTGGTAATGATAATTTCCGACTGGCCATCCACCCCTTCCTCGGCGACCTCTCCTGAAACCTCGTGGCTGCTGGCGGCCACACCGAGACTTTGCTCCACAGTTGTCCGGTTGTCCTGCTTGGCCACCCTCCAGACAAAGCTCGTTTCGCTGGCATGAGACTCCATGTTGTGGTGGGAGAGCCCCTCATGGCTGTTTGCAAGGAAGTTGCACGCGACGCAGGCAAACGCAGGGTCTTTGCTAAAACCTGAGTGTTCAGAGTCCAAGTGCCCAAAGAAGTGCTGAATGTCTTGAGATCCAAAGTCACAAGACTTGCAGATGTAAGTGTTGCTATCAGCAATGCCACAGTGCTCGTTAGACAGAGCTCCATTATTAGTGCTGCTGGCACCAGCATCACCAGCTGCTGGCCCTTCCGCAGGAGCATCCTGTTGCGTTCCTTCACGATCATCTTCTACAGCATCCAGTTCAGTCTCCTGAAGCACCAGTGTTTTCACTGGTATCATGCAGGGAGTTGTGGATTTTCTTTTGCTAGCCATCACTACAGTTGATACAGATGATTAGTTTCCTTTTGTGTACATGAAATTCAGATTGAAAAAGTGCTACTGCAAGTGCTCTGTGGTCTAGATTTCAATAAACTCATGCTGTCCCAAGGAGCTGATGCCAGATGTTGACAAACGTTCATATTTGCCACTGAACCTGAGGACAAGGAGAGGAAGGAGGGGTTAGTTCCTTGCCATTAGACAAAGCACAACTGTCCTGGTATTTAACTGTTTACTCCAAAAAATCATTTTCAGCCTCTTTTGATAGGAAAATTTAGCTTGACCTTGGATTTACTATATATTCACATGGGCAACCTGTGAATTAGCTCTTTAGAAACCAACACATAAACACGTCTCTTCTACAGCCTGCACCAAATTCTCATCTGAGGAGGAAACCCACCACAATCTCCCCACACGCTGCTCAGCCCAGACCCATCCTCGGTGCTCCCTGGGGCACAGCAGCACCAGGCAGGGTCACCCTGGGAAAGCTGCCTGCTTTCCACCAAGAAAACCTGGTGAAAACTCGACACAGTCCCAGCAGAACATCTCAATTTCTTCCCAATTGTCCTTTTCCAACCATCCCATCAGGAAGCTTCTCACTAGCATAAAGCACCTTGTGCACACCAAGGGCCTCTGCCTGCAGAGACACCAGGAGCCACGCTGCATGAAGCAAGGTCCATCTGCTTCAGCCCTTCCCACTCAGCAAAGCCTGCAGAGCATTTGGGAGCTTCCCTGCCCACTCCCTGCCCACTTGATCACTGTTTTAAGAGCAGCTGCTGAGTCTTCATCTGGAGCTGCAAAAGGAACGGCCCCAGCAGTCCAGGGCAGCATCACACATGTGTTCCAACCTTCCCCTCCCACCACCTCTGCAGCTTTTGGCATTCACACAACTCAATGCACTGGCAGTACCTCCTAAGCAAGTGCCATTTCTCTGTGATATAAGCCCATTCTGCTGGGCTGGGGGTGTGCAGAGACCTCACATTAGAATAACAGAGGAAAAGAAGGAGGAAGAAAGGAATAATTCCTTTCTTTTTTTTCCTGAAGCTAACACGGTTCCCAGACTGCTCCAGCCTTCAGAAAGCCAGGTCTGGCTGGAGCATTAGCCACAACTTTATCTCTGGCCTGATGCAGCTTTGCCATACGCACAGAGAGTGCTTCGTACCCCAGGTCACAACATGAGGGAAATATAACCCCCATCTTCAAGAAGGGGAAAATGGATGACCCGGGGAATTACAGAGCAGTCAGTCTCACCTCTGTGCCTGGCAACATCTTGGAGTAGATTCTCCTGGAAGGCATGCTAAGGCTCATGAAAAACAGCAAGGTGCTTGGTGACAGCCAGCATGGCTTCACTAAGGGGAAATCCTGCCTGACCAATGTGGTGGCCTTCTATGATG